>NMRA01000206.1:471202-485540 GCA_002633005.1 Phoronis australis
TAGCAGCGTTTGTCAAAATGTATCAACGTTAAATCTTCATAAATTACAAAGTAGCCGGTTGAACATGCCTTTCAGTTCAGCAAAAGTCGCCATGTTGTCGGTGCCGCCGGAAATGAGACTAAGTCCAACGGGAATTCTCAGCACTTTTATCACTCAATAAGTAAGAACTGCGATGCTTAAATTTGGTGAAAACTAGTGAATCGCGCAGAATAGTAAGTAAAGATATATCTCCCTAATTTTTACCGTAAATTATCGGCGAAAATAATTTATACTAAGTTTTAAACTCGTAACTTATTCCGCTGTCGTCCAAGATGGCCGAACCGATCCAAACAAGTGACCAAAATTTCGCCACAAAAATTGCAATAACTTTGCACTGCTTGGCTCGATTTTGATAATTTTTCGATTTTTATTGAGTAGGATGCATTATCTTCCCGATGATAGTAAAGAATTTTTTCAAAACGAAAAAAAAAATTTTGGTTCGACCGCCCTAGTCCGAGTTAACGGTGTTTTTGGTCGGGAGTGTCGAATTGCTTACAAACCTCGCTAGTGTTTAATCAGTGGTTGCGCCTTCTTTAAGTAAAACATTTAAAACCACCATTCTCCATTACTTTAACAAATACGGGTAAAATCTAAAGAAACAATTTCACATCTTACACCTCGACATCGTCTGCTTCTCACGCTGCATTCCACCGACTTTTGACCCAGATTTGTGTGCCCTCTCTGTAGGACGAGTCTATTTATAAGGTGTAATGTAAGAAAAAAATGGACAAAATGCAGTGTGCTTTATGGTCGTATAACTATTTAAGACATCTTGGAGAATGTAAAATATGGTAGATTTATTTTCATGGCAAGTTATATGGTTTGTGAAATCATGATTTTTGATGTAAATAATATCGTTCTCAAATTACTCTCCCCTTCTAATGTTTGAAAAGACTATACCCATACTTCCTCAGCCAACATGGTGACTTCCATGGGGGATAGAATTAATCGCTGAAAGAATTTCTTAAAAGTACCTATTTCATGAGTATCTTGAATTGCGAAGAGTAAACGTTTTCTCATAATCACTGACTAAGTGAGGAATTTTTTAGCCATCGGTGTTAGAAAGTAGGAAAAGACTCGTTTTCAATTGTTTTGAACCGCCTCACCCTGTTCGTGTTTCTCGACTGTCCGACTCCACTCTCCAGTATTGACAGTGACCACCGTCTTTAGCTGGCCGTTGTAGAAATGGAAACTTTTCGGCGAATTGTGCCTCACATTGATTAAAACATCAAAGTCACGTTGTTATAAGTACCTTTTGCTCATAGAGGGACACCCTTAGGGGGCTATCGATGTCAAATTCCTTCCAACTCGAATACTTTTAAGTTCTGTAATCTAGTGATCAACCTTTTTCTTGTTACAGTCCTTAGTTCAGTTACCCAAATCAGCATTTGGCCATTATTTACACTGCGCGTGCTCCTATATTTGCCGCGCCCATCAAGAGCCTCCTTAAGGTGTTAATTCTTCCATGAGCAAAAGGTACTTATAACAACGTTACTTTGATGTTTTAATCAGTGTGATTCATAATTTGCTGAAAAGCTTCTGGCGTATGAAGCGCGTATAGGAGCTTCACGGTATTGAAGGCCGGTTGAGACGGTAGTCACTGTCTACTTGCAGTCCTGACTCCTGTCTGTCTTGACCTGCTGAGGTCAAGTGCTGACTGCTGTATGGCTTAGAGTTAGTTGCGTAGACTGAACAGTAGAAGCAGGTTCCAATTCCAGGTTATTGCCTTCAGAGAGAGAGAGAGCTGCAAACAAAGTGAATTGAAAAGTTTCTAATTTTTATGGTCAATCTCTTCTGTTGTGTAATATGAAAACAGGAGTACTGTAATACTGGATTTATACTGTTTAGAAACTTTGCGTGGTTTCATCTGCTCGACGTCCATTAATGTTCAATTTTTATGTCGTGTTGGCAGTATTTTCTGTACTGTGTGTTGTTCATAAGCATTTTTCTATATTTCTATGACTCTGTGTTTTGGTTGGTAGTTCAAAATGTACGTGCATTTAAACTATTACGTTCCTTTTCTTGTCAAATTTTTGCCTGTTGTCGGTCGTAGTCTTAGATCAATTTTACTGGTCTCGTGTGGCTAATTGTTCAGGCCCAACTAAGTGCCCACCTCTAAATGTGAGAAAAAATAGCTTCTTAACGCCTTTTGCTCGATTATACTCGACTTCTTGTTCGTTCACTCAATCTTATTTTCAGTTTAAGTGCAGTTAGCATTAAACCTGACTATATGATATATGTCCTACTTACACAGATATAGCATTAATCCACAGGCTTAAAAGTGATCGGTGTCATGGAAACTACTGACCATTCAAGAGACTAATTTAAATCAGGTGAATTATTTCCAATATAATGCAAATGTGTGAGGGAGCCTGAGAAGTGTAGAAGTTGCATAACTAGGTGTGGACTTTTCAGGCATCAATGAGGTAACGATATGGCAACCAAACGATCCATCGACCACGACCCGGATTATGAAGACTACGAAGATGTATCGGATCGACAGACCAAACGTCAAAAAGTCCTGGAACAAGATGGTTAGTGATCTCTTGGTGTTTTTGTCCGTTTATGTGTTTTTGAAGTTTTTGGTGTTTGTGTATGAATTTAAAACTAAACTGTTTTGAATGACTAAAAATTCAACACATCAACATTAACTGGACACTTAAGAAGCACACCAAGCTAAAGCTGATGAAGGAATCCTCATGACTGTATTTATCATCAGTGTTTGAAAGAGGTAGAGTTGGCATACCTAGACCTTGGTCCTCCATCATGTCATATGGTCATTATCTCATTTCTTTTTATTTTATAGTGAGAGGGGTGAATCATAAAATAGCTGTGGGTTGTAACATTGCTGTTGCCGAGTGGGAAACAACAATATTCGTCACGTTTAGTGCTGAGGGCCTTTGTATTACCCAGCCATGTCGATCACTGATCGCACTTGTCTGATACCTAGCTTGGCTTTGTGTTTGCTTTGTGAATAAATTCAAATTTTGAAGCTGAGATATTATACATATTTTTGTGCCCATACTCAATGGAAGAACTTGTAATCTATATGAATGTTTTCAGTGAGATTCTGTGATTTTCCCTTTTAAATTAAAGAATTATAACTGATCCAGAAAGTATTGGCACACCATCTAGTACTGGTTCAGTATTCACTGGGGCTTGAATTGTTTGTGGTGTGGCAGTGATAAGCTGCTCACATACTAGTATGCGTGGCTGGCTACGTGGTCAGAAGTTCAACTCCAGGTGGCGCTGTGCTCTTGTAGGTAAAGATGCCACGATTAAAAAGATCGAAGACATTGTGCGCCACGAGTTTGAGAAGGAGATTGACTTCAAAGAGCAAGAGATTGACATCATTGATCAGGTGGGCGGTAACGTCTTAAGTAATGACATTTATAAATAAATTATTGTAAGACGAGACAATGATAAGTTTCCCCTAGCTACAGGAAATTATGACAAAAGCGCAATGAGATAATACTAAGAAGTCTTAATGAAAGTATTATTTACTGGTTTAAATATCCATGGTTTTATTAAAGCCACATGCATTGACAAAATGTCACTATCTTCAAACTAGGGAGATCTGTAATAAATAAACGCCACTCGTTCTGTTAGCTAGGTTGCCAAATTAAAAATGTCAAAATGATGCTGAATCTGATGTCAGAAATTAAAACTTTTAAATGCTGTAATTTACACAGTACTGGGAAATTCATTCACACCGAGTGTCAATATGGACTTGGTTCATTATGACTGGTAATGTCAAAAGTGTCATAACACTGGCCTCCTGTCTCTCACACTAGTCAAATTAGCCATTTACATATTATTAAGAGTTACGATTAACAAACTTCTCAAAGATCTTAATGCTGTAAGCTTTCTCTTGCATCTGTAGAGACTGCATCAGGCACGCACCCTGTTGGACAGACTACGTGCATGTATCGTGGCCAAGTATTACAGCCATTCAACTCCGTCATCTCAGGTGAGTGACAGACATGCCAGTCTGAACAATTAAAGTGTATGTCTAAAGTAGTCGACCAAATTCCATTTCCACATCATGTCGACTAATTCTACTCACAGTGTCATTAACAGGTACTGACCTGTCGTGACTCGTCATTCCAGTAAAATCCTTATTATCAATTGCGGTAAAGTCCATATCACGAGGGACAGCTAGTCAGATATCAGGGGAATCTCAAGTTAACACAAAAGTATTTTTTGATATTTTCCATTCTGCTTTAATTTGAACTTGAGCTAAGTTGCTAACATTCTGTGTTCGAGTACATGATGGTTTACATTGACGAGCTTCAATCTCAAGTTCGCACTTGATGACACTTAGATTCAAGCTATAAACTTGAGATTTTGAGTTGAGGCTCAACTTTATAGCTTTATGCTGGGGTCTTCATGAGCAAACTAGAATTGAGCAGTCATCCATGTAAACCATATCTTACTGGAGCACAGAATAATAGTCACTTATCTTGTTCATATTGATAACAAGTAATTTTAAGTTCAATTTCAAATCTTGAGATTAGAACTAGAGTTGCTAAATGGTGTTTATACTTGCCTGCTTGCCTGTCTTTGACTCAGGCTTCCAGCAGCAGCAGCACGGCCGTCCTCCATCCTGCTGTTAAGAAAATGGTCGGCAAGCGTCCCAAGGCTGAGTATGTTCATCCCGCACTGACCGACTCTGCTGCTAAGAAAGAGTCTGTCCAACAAGGGAGCAAAGATTGTCCACCCGCAATAGAACATTTAACGAAACAAGACAAGGAAGAGGTTTGCTTAGTTATTTACATTGTTGTCTTCCTATCTATTGTTATTTCAAGTGCGTCACAGAACATTTCTATCAGTTAGGCCTACAAGCATTGTTGGTTCTGGTCTCTTTTTTTTGAAAATTGAGTTGGTGGTTACTCACTTTCTCAAAAAAGAAAATCCACCTGAGAGGAGAAAAAATGATTTCAGATTTATTTTTTTCTCATCCCGTTGGAAATCATGACTTTTCAAACCTTGCTTATCCTTGCTTACCCTTGCTTATGTGCCTTTGTGCAGCTTAAAGTAAAACACGACCTTGGCAATGAGCAAATGTCTCAAAATGAACCAGAGCACAGAAAAGCAGATTCTGTTAAACTTTAGCATGTATTAAAATACTTCTTGTCATGAATGAAATGGATAGCTAGCCACATGTATGCTTGTTAAAACTTTCTCAAAGTTTGTCATTGTCAGTTAAGTTTTGAAAACAACTGTTACATTGCATTTGTCTATCACTTTAGCACACTGATTCAGCCACAGCAGTTAATGAGGATTTCAAACGGGTCTCCAGATTCAAAGTGAAGAAGAAGATTATTGTCGGGAATGTCTCAAAGTAAGTTGAATGTGATGGTAACTCGGTATAATTCTGAAGTGTCCCAGGTATGGTCTTTATCTTGAGTTTTTGTACAAACAGAACTTGCTTGAAGAAATAATTGTGGTTTGTATATGTAAATGTAAATGTTTTATTTTGATGTTGGAAATCTTTGACAAATATAGCAATTTTACCTTACATAGTAAGAATAGTTCACTAGGTTATTGTAAAACAAAAGTACCAGCCAAGGATATAATTTTACTGAGAACTAACAGTGTTTTTCTTATTCCGGGAATCTCAAAAGTGTTGTGCATGGTAAAAAAGTTACAAAAAATCCACAATTGACTCAAATTGCAGGGAACCAAATTTTTAGAACTTTGGCACTAAACGCAACCAGTTGTTTTGCCAAGGTGGAGAACAATCATAAAAGTTGTTTTCTGCTGTTCAATTTGGACATAGTAGTGCTCCTTCTGTGGAGCACATGGAGGCTGGAATAGAGTCAGCTGTGTAGAGTCTGCAAAAACCCATCCCCAACTTCTGTGCCTTGCTTATGAATTATGGATTCCTGGGACACCATTATTCCCAATACAACGGTTTTCTTGTATTCACATTTCAAAGTATTTTGGTAACATTGTTTGGGACACCCATATTTCTTTTGGGATTTACGATTGGCGAGATAATAGCCACCTGGTAAGTGAGATGGTTTGCAATTGGCCAGATACAATCCAGGATGAACTATGATTGGTTAGGTAGTTGTCACATGATAATCGAGATAATTGGTGATTGGCTCAGTTCTTGTCATATGATAAGTGAGGTAACTTGTGATTGGCTAGGTACATCCCACATGATAAGCGAGATGAGAATGACCAGGCAACACACAAGTGGATGGTCTATGTCCGTGGCTCTAAGGCAGAGCCCAACATTGATGGTTATGTGAAGAAGGTCTGGTTCTTTCTGCACCCAAGTTACCGACCTAATGACCTGGTCGTCATAAGGTAATGTATTGTACCGACCTAATGACCTGTCCGTCATAAGGTAATGTATTGTACAGACCTAATGACCTGGTCGTCATAAAGTAATGTATTGTACCGACCTTATGACCTGGCCGTCATAAGGTAATGTATTGTACCGACCTAATGACCTGGCCATCATAAGGTAATGTATTGTACCGACCTAATGACCTGGCCGTCATAAGGTAATGTATTGTACCGACCTAATGACCTGGCCGTCATAAGGTAATGTATTGTACCGACCTAATGACTTGGCCGTCATAAGGTAATGTATTGTACAGACCTAATGACCTGGCCGTCATAAGGTAATGTATTGTCAGGGCTCGACGTTATTAAAATCGCCAGGTCGCATTTTGCGACCTAGCCAAAATCCCAGGTCGCATTTTCAAAATCCAGCTCGCATTCGTAAATGCCAGGTCGCAAAATTTTCCCGCCATTTTTACACGCCAAAATAGATTTTTTAGATCATCGAGAAATTGCTCTTACTTGCAGCGTTAAATACTCACAAATTTCAGATCTCAAAATTGACTTCATTCATGCAGGTGCCTTACTGTTCTTCACGACCGCCATTGAAAGACTCTAGAGCGCAAGGCAAGTTGCCGACGTGAAAGTTGAATCAGTGCTCTCTAACTGACTTGTGCATTCGAGTAGCTAAACTTGCGATGTGAAAAGGGAGAAAATGCCCCTTGAAAAAGTATCCGGGATATTTTTAGATCTGGCCTGCTACTGGTTGTCATCAAAGTCGTTAACGATTCAAACTAACTCGGGTAATGGCGAGTTTGCTCCGCAATACCTTCCAAGTACGGGAAAAATAGGTCAGTCACAAAACGACACGCATGTCACTAGTGTTAACTTTCTTTCCGAGGTATAAAACAAAGCCAGGATTTGGTTTTTACATATTGTGAAAAGACGTTTTTGAAAACTGAAGTTGTGTAAAATGAAAGTGACACACCATATAAGCTGCGTGACAATTTTAAATCACACGCGGTCGTTTGTAGTGCGCTATGATGAGCGCTAGCTTGAACCGTGGGCGCTTCATTGGAAATTCTCAAAAAAAAATTAAGGGGGGACTTTTAATAGATCAGTGAGCGCTTATTATGAAACACTTTAAAGGTAGGGAGTAAGCTTGTGCGTGAGCATAGTCGTTAACCTCAGTGTTTGCGGTAATAAGATATTAAAACGCTGCAATGGTAAGAAACGTTATAATAATACGATTTTGCGAGGCAAACTCCATCTCGTAGGGGTGACTTCTGGATATCGTTACCACCTACATTGTACCCTTTTTAGCCACCCGGAATGATTTTGTTTTTAACTGCCCGCTTCAGCCGGAACAAGGTTGTTTCTATAGGAGTCTGAACATTTTACGGCGACGGTGGTTCGGGGAGCGAAAAGTTGCCGGGGGGGGGGGGTGTATAAAAAGAAGAATGAAACGTTCGCTAACTTGAACCACAATTTCGCATCTAGTGCCAGTTTAGTTGCAATAACTGGCTACGGGCATAGAATACAGGATTTACAGAACATCGACCTCGGGAAACATCGGAGCAGGAAAACGTCAGTTCTCGGGGTTATATCGGTCCCGGTACATCGGGTCTTTTATAACCGCTGGGAATCTGAGTTTATTTTCAAATAAACCAGAGCCAAGCCGGTATACTCTTCATTTAGGGCAGTCGCTGTTCTTTGAAGTGGTGCGCGCGCGTGAGTTCACGCACTTGAATCGCTGGAGTATGCCTACACTTTACGTTGGCAACGAACGGGTGAAAGACAAATCATATTTCGCGCAGGTAGCCCCAGAAACAAGTAAGGGGTTAGACAATTTCTTGGCCAGTGGAAGTAAAGACGTGACCGTCGTTTGGCGATTAATAAGGTTGTCATTTTCACTTTGGCTGTCTAATACGATAAAAAGCAGAAGCACATCTCAGTCTAAGTCACGATTGTGTGCCGGGGCCGCTTGCGCGCTAACGGTGCCGCAGTGCGGTATCAGGGATATTGTCGTGGATATTTGGTACATGTAATAAGGATATCTTATGTGAAACATAAACATTTTTGTCCACCACAAAGTTTGGTAAGTTAATCGCTTAAGAATTAGTAGAAACACCGTTGTTTTGTGAAGTTTTATCACCTGTTAAGCAGTGGCCCGAAACTTTCTTCGGCGAATCCGGGAATTTACAAAAGTGGCCGAAAGAGTTAGCCAATGATACGCGTCGAAGATCGATACTGCATATCCCATGTTCACGCGACTTGCTTACAAGTCATCGGGAGGGCTGTCCCCGTTAGTGTTGTTTTGAACTTGGATTTGGCAGCGACCAAATAACGGTCGGATTAACAAGATCTGCTTTGTATTTGCCAGGTATCTGTTGAGAAATGTAAAAACTCAGCTCGCATTCGTTGGAAATTCCAGGTCGCATTTTGCGACTTGATACGAGCTGACAAAAATCTCAGCTCGCATTTCCAAATTTCAGGTCGCAAATGCGACCTGCAGCTCGTTATGTCGAGCCCTGATTGTACCGACCTAATGACTTGGCCGTCATAAGGTAATGTATTGTACCGACCTAATGTGATGACCAAACTTTGTTGGAAGGTTGATTTGACTAGTCACCAAACGGCACAATTTAAATGCACTTTCATTTTTTGCGATGTTATTGGTCAATTCTTTATTCATGTGACCCCAGCGTGCAAACCCGTGTATATGTGACTTGCCAGTGCATTTCAGTGTAAGTTGAAGACAAAGTCTTCTCTATTATTTGTTTTGGGTCCATACACACTGTGAACACACTTCTAATTTGACCAAAAGTGCATTCTACCTACTCTCCACTTTTTCGGCACCTCATATCAGATAAGCTGCTGATGCCAGGCACAGACTCAATTAAAAACAATTATGGACTGTAACGACTGTTGCCACACTCCCCACAGACACAATCAAAGTTAGGTCTCTTCATGATGTCATGTCATGTGAATGTACTTCGTTACAAGTCTATTTATAGAACGTGTTGCTGGTGACCTTTTGCCTTCATCTGCAGTTGCTTGTCTATCACATATGTTATTCCTCAAATCATGATTTAAGGATGTTTGACCTTCATCCTATTGACCTTTGGGTTTTGACCTCTGAGTCTTGACCTCTGGGTCTTGACCTCTGGGTCTTGACCTCTGGATTTTCCTGTTTCGTTACAGCCAGTCACCATTTCATCTATGCCGGAGAGGCTGGGGCGAGTTTCCTGTACGGGTTCAGCTGCACTTCCGTGATCCTCGCAACAAACGTGTTGATATTATTCATAATCTTAAGGCAAGTATTCTCAACACAAGCCATTTGTCTTTTCTTGGGAGTAGCAGTAGGTTTTTGAAACATTTAATTCCAGGAGTTTGTTTATTTTTCATCTTTTACTTCATATGACTGTATAATCTCACTAAGATTGTGGCTTAATTCTGTTATGGATCTTGATACATAGTTTGGTGAGTATGTCGCATTAATTTTGAATAAAAGCAACGAATTGCCAAATTTGCCTGTTTTTCATTTCTTGAATGTCGGTAATTTTCTCAACATATCCAGAACAGAGCATGAAAGTAGTATATCATTACTTTTTGGTGCTTAATTGCTTTTGTGAAAAATGAGAATGAAGTAAGCTGGTGAATTTTCACCCTAATTGTTGATTGAATTTGAATTGAATTGAAATTGAATTTGAATTGAAGCATTTTCATTCTTTTGCTCACCATGTTACAGCTCGACCGCACTTACACAGGTCTTCAAACACTAGGAGCGGAGACTACAGTTGACATTGAGCTGGAAAAGGACAGTCTCCCCTCAACGGCACACGTCAAAGACTTGGTGCTGAAAAAGGAAAACTGTCATAGCATCCAGAATACCGGAGAGAATCCTCTTGCCAGGTTACATAACGGTTATGTGCAAACACCTTTTGACAAGAAGACTTGTCAATCAAACGATGCTCCTAACCATCAGATGAGCATGGATGACCACCAGCAGGTGGCAGGAACGTGCCAGGGTTCGGAGACACAACTGAAGCACGAGTTACACGAAGCAGTAAGTAGCTCCACCGGTGGGGACAGTAGATCGTGTGCGGTGAACGTAGAAGCAGTTAACACTGGCGGTGTAGTGTCATCTAGTGCTGTGAGCAGTACAAGCACTGGTAACGTTGACAAATTACAGGTGGAGCCACGTTTCAGTCTGGAACATGGTCCAGGCAGATCTGTCGGTTCTGTCAATCATGTTAGCCTCGGATTGAAGAAGGAGCCTACTAACGTTAATCTCCGTGAATCTCATGAGAGCCGAAATGCTGCAAACGCTGGCAAAATTTTGTCCACCAACACGCATGGAGAACTGTTACGCAATATCAAACAAGAGCCTATGGACACGAGTTTTGTGGCGGCTAATCATGCTATCTCAAAAGCTGCGCAGCCGTTGCAGTTCAAGCGTTCAGAGAAATCAGCCAGCACATCGGTTGCTGGGAAACCGTTGCTGAGTTTCGGCCAAACCAACGGTCGTATGCCATTACTACAGCCTAATACTACATATGTTCGGTGTGTCGACAACAGTGGTAAGATCTATCTGGTCCCGCACCACCTCATACCCAAACTAGTTGACTCAGGAAACATCCAGAAATCCGGCGCTACGGAGCTGCTATCGAAATCCCTGCTGGCGACACCTGGTGCAAATACTGGCACAGCTGTTGCTCCGACTGCCACTTTGGTAAGACCGTCTATGTCTGTGGGGCAGACGTCAAAAGTTGTCGGTGAACAAAGCCTAATAAAAACTAACAAGTCTAAAAGTCTTTTAAATTTAGGCATTGCTACTGGAACATCAACTGCTACAGACAAACGAAGTTTTGCTGTCGGTGCTGCGACAATCTCAAAAATAGGAACCTGTCCAACTAGCGCGAATACTGCTGCTAAGCTGTTCAATAACAGCGCAAATACTGCTGCTAAGTCTCTTCAGAACAGTGCTCAGTTTGTGGTCAATAGCAAGAATCCGTCTGGTTCTAAGTACGTTATTATACGCACAAGTACGCCAGGGTCAAATCCTGGTGTCACCAAGCCATATCTGCTGGCTCAGATACCAGCGAACCCTGTTGTAGAGACATCCAACAACTCGAACAAATTGACTCAGGCTAAGGCTGAACATTCTCTATTAAAGAGCAGTGGTGCCAGCGCCACATCGGAACAGTTGATTTACACACTGCGGGACGGTGTGCTACGACCTTCATTTCCGTCGACAGTTGCAAGGCCTTCACTGTCGACAGATTTTGTGAGAAAGCGTGACTTAAGTGCAGGAGAGTATCTGAAGAAGCTGAAGTCTTTCAAGAAGTCTGTGCTTGATAGTGAAGTTGAGGACCACTTGGTTAACTGGTAAGTTTTAATTTATTACCATGGAATTACTTTGATGTGTTGTTTGTTGACTGTTCCAACATTCTGCCTGAATTGATGCCAAAATCGTTAATCCTTTGTGTACCCCCCTTGTGGTTGATATGAATTAAATTATCATCAGGCTGGTCGGGATTCATGGAAAACCTCTTTTGTTCACAGTTGATGAAAAACTTTACGTAAAAGTGTCATCCATTCATATGAGTTCCTGTCAATCATTTCTGCCATATCATGCCATTCACATAGGAATGGTTGGTATGACTTTATAGGAATGGCTGATGTTAATCCGTGGGAATGGTTGGTATGAATTTAATATAGGAATGGTTGATATTAATCCATGGGAATGGTTGGTATGAATTTATAGGAATGGTTGATATTAATCCGTGGGAATGGTTGATATGAAGCTCATTTATGATGGATTATGATATACCAAACCTTCACATTCAATTTTCTTTATTTTGTCAAATTGGATAACACTAAGTCAAATCAGTCTTGCCCTTTTGTCATCTACTTGTGAGTCCTCCATCAGTTGCCAGAATCACCACATTGGATTTCCCACTTCTCGTCATAGATGTAAGTTATCTGTTACTCAAATCTCTGATGTTGCAAGTTCAAAATTTCAGTTGTAACCTTCTCTTGTCTCCATGGTCAGTGTTGTATTTGTTTATGATATTTTATAATTGCAGTCTTCCTGACTTTGGTAGTGTAGAATCTCTTGTCAAGGCTGTAGTGAAACGCCTGCCCCTTATAAAACCTGGCGTTGGTGAGTTAAGACATTCAATTGGTTAAACTTGCTATAAACCTGCCTTCTGTAAAAAGATAACTTTTGATTCGGACCATTTCGACTTATTCCTCTCCCATATTTTAAATGATTTTATTTAGTCCTATTTTATAAAGGTATTTACTAAAAGATCTAAATCCGAAGTTTATTTTCGACAGAAGCCTAGTTTATAGCACTTTTGATAACATTGTCTCCCTATTCTCAGACTGAAGTGCTGGTTATTCTGTGCTAACACGCTAACCACATGCTTATACTAAAATATCGATGTTAGCTGTGTAGACATGCTCTCATATCAAATTGTTGGAATCATTCATCATCGTGAATAGTACAAATGCATGCTTGAGATGTCACTACACAGTTTCACAATGTCTACTGCACATACTCAGAACAACAATTTCAGGAAAAAGAGTTCTTCAGTTGCGCAGCAGTCTGCATCGTTCCATTTTGGATGATTTTTGCACTACTCAGTTATTTTTAAATGAAAATTTGTAAAAAGGTTCATTCCGGGTTGCGTACCATATATGGGAACATAAAAAGTCCCCTCGTGTATCTGAAGCTGTCTCTGGATTCAGTGGGAGGACATGGGCCGCTGTGCAAAACATTGAGTAACATCAATGGGTTAGTTGAACAGTGTGAGTGAAAGTTCTGTTGGTGGCCACAGTAAATGATGTTACGTTTTCAATACACCTGAGTCGATCAAAGGCATGTGAAACTTTAATATTTAGGCATGCATCTGTCTGTACTTTGGACTTTAGTTTCATGTTTTTGTGTTCCATTCATACCATCAAAACAGCATGTTTTGAGTTCATATGCTTTTGCGTAAATACGTGACATGCAGTAGAAATTGGAAATTCATTTATATTTAGTTTTTGTTGTATGGTATCAAAAGCATTCTTTAAATCAAGGCACATTGTTGTATGGTATCAAAAGCATTCTTTAAATCAAGGCACATTGTTGTATGGTATCAACAGCATTCTTTAAATCAAGGCACATTGTTGTATGGTATCAAAAGCATTCTTTAAATCAAGGCATTTTGATGTGTCGTCCTGTGTTTACGTCATCCTGTGTTCACTTCAGATCGCTCCATCCACCCATATTGTGTAGCCTCCGAAGAAGAGTTTCACAAGTGGAAAACAGGAAAGAAGAGAGCTTCTGAAGTGAGTTGCACACTGATTGTTTTGATGTTTTTAGAGTTATGAAGTTTTCATGGAGTTAAATCCTCATGCCTTCTTGCTACCCATTCCCATCCTGAGCGCGAGATTTTCTGAAAACGGCTTCTGTCAAACCTACTATCATGTCATTTAGTAGGCACCCCTTGGTTTAGCTATAGAAAAATTGCCAGGGAAAAAGATGAAATCTTGGACGGTTCTTGGTACAAGGTGAACATTTTTGCGTACATACCGTAATCGTTCGGGTTAACGCCCATGCTCAGTTAACCGCCCACCCCTACTTTAGGTGGATTTTCGATTTAACCGCCCACTGCTCGGTTAACCGCCCCCCTGCTATTTTTGAAGATTTCCAATTAAGCGCCCACCTCTCGGTTAAGCGCCCATCCCCTACTTTTGACGATTGGTGATTACCGCTCTGTGCTAATAGGAAACGCGAATCCCCGACCTTTTAGATTAAGATCGATGATAACATTGAGTGCAACGACGGCCTCAGAGACCGCGGTTTAGCAATGTGAATTATGATACCAGTAACAAATTATTGTAACGGGTCATCGATTAACTTCAAAATGTAATACTTGAACACTTTGTCACTTTCTTTTCTTCTCATGTTCGCAAACTTTAGGAACCGCGCTGGCGTCTACACCTC
>NMRA01000206.1:485917-506005 GCA_002633005.1 Phoronis australis
CCGCCCCCCCCCCGATTTCTTGAAATTTCACGTTTAAGCGCCCATGTCTGGTTAACCGCCCACCCCCGATTTTTTGGGTTCGCCAATTTAACCGCCCAGGGCGTTAACCCGAACGATTACGGTAACAAAAACCCTTTTCTGTGATAATACAGTAGACACCATTGGCTATTAGTATTCTATGTAGCGAGCTATCAGGTTCCTTGTTAGCAGAAAACGTAGATTCTGAAATAGAATGAGATAATTTTCAAATGTTACATTTGCACATGGTGATCACATTTTGACTGTAGATGTGTAGTTAATGGTGAACTTGTCTGTAATGGACAATGGGCTTGACATTAATGAGATATCGGATTCATGAAGCTTACTAACCTGAAGTTCGCTTCACTGGTGATTGTATGTCTGATTGTAGCTAAAGACAGTCACAATTTTTTCTTTAATTTGCATGCAGTTAGTTAATAGGATTCGTGAAAGCAGTCATAAAGTCTGAATATGAAAATGATCAACTTAAATTTTGTTGCAGCATTGCACTTAGATAAAAAGGATCTATGCACTGTGGCGTTGGCAATAATATGGCTATGACCACCTTGTCTATGACCTTTGATAAAATGGCCACAGATGACCTATTGGTCAAACAGTATCAATCCTGTTAGGCAGTGGGTGTCTTCAGTGTGTGACCTTACAGAGACTGCCACACATGCTGGATAACAAACTCTAGTTTGCGCCACCTAGTGACTACCCTGTGAAAAACAAGTTGTAATCTTATAATCTCGAAAAATAATTGTAAAAATGCAACGGGTGTCGTACACAGCCTAGATATTATTATTAACAGAGTCATGTTGTTGGCAAGTGTGAGAATGCAATTGGCCGAACAAATTGGGCCCGTCTTTTTTCTGAGTTTCAGTAACGTAATTCATGCAGCTGGTTCTCCTGAAGTTGGAACACCAGCAGACCTCGGGTCAGTTGTAAACAGAGAACATTTCTCATACTCATATGTGTGATAGCCTTCTTAGTAGTAAAATGCCTCACAAATACCTCATCTTCATCCTGCTTTCCGATTACAGTGGTTACGAGCACGAGCTGTTGGCCAGTGCATACGACACCTGCTCGACAAGGGAGGCAATCCCAAACAACTCCAAATTTGGTCAACGAAACGCACAATGACGTGGTGTCAAAGGAATGGTTATACTCCTCTTGACAAAGGTGGTGTATTCATGTCGGCATATACCAGGTGGCGCTACTGAATGAACGGTCCTAGCTGCAGACATGCGTGCATTTAGATCATGTGTGTTTGTTGTCCAATGAATTGTACCATCTTTCAAATCTCACTTCAAATGAAAGATAATGAGAGAATCTTTATTCATCAGCGCCACCTAGTGATTAGTGATCAGGCTCCCCATAGACTTCTTGGCCCTAAAATCTGGGTTCTTTATAAGTACATACTTGAGTACTGAAATGAGGCCTTATGCTTCGTCTTATTTTTAGTATGCACTTATCTTTGCCTTTTTTCTGAATGGCATCCCTGAAATGTAAACAGATTGTCTATGAACTTTAGTTGCGGTATAATAAATGTATTAAAAATAATTTTCCTGGTATCCATAGCTTTTCAAGAATTATTTACAGGTGCCTTTCATCAGAAAACCTACTTCTGATTTAGAACAATAAAACAATAAAACTGATCTCAACTTGGTTCAGATTAAAAGTGACACCTGTGTCATAGAAGAATTGACTGTCCATTATTGCTCAAAACTTGATTTGATAATTTGGCTAGCCAGCCACATTGTTGTCTGCACATAAAGTTACTTTAGAGGAGCCACATTGTGAATTAGAATTTTACAGATGGTTATGTATCATGGATGTCATTCACACACAATAGGTCAGTGAAAGTAGTTCTTTGTGAGCCCTGCTCTTAGTCACACAACTGTCCCAGTTGGACTGTGTAACTACTACTATGGTCCTGGTTGAGAATACTGTTTTATTACCCCATGTAGATTATGAATATCCAAGCCCGGAATACACAGCAGGTTCACAGCCATGTTCAATTGTATGTCTTCAGGTTGGCTTCACTCAATGCGACTCAAAGCTACCAACCAAGCGGTCATGCCGACCACCTCTAGCTTTACAAGCAATCTTGACATGTTGAAGGCTGTGGAGAACCAACAGAGGGAGCTTGTTACAGTGAGAGATGATGGTGACTTGGATATTGACATCATTAGTCTAGGTATGGCAGATATTCTATAATACAGGCTTGCCATTTATGCAAGTGTTCGTTTACATTCATGCTCCAAACTCGATGGGTGTTATTTAACTTCACAAAGTTGATTTTAATAAAAGTAAAGTGGCATTAAAGTCTCATTTTGTCTAAGAAGCAGATTTTTTATTTAGACCACTCGCTGCTGTTTAAATTGGTCTTAAATTGTTCCTTAAGTGCCATACCCACACAGACTTACCGTAGAACACGTTACTCCTGGAATGAGTTGTCGCTAGATTTAAGGGCTGTGTGGGCGCTATTTAAACTAGACAAGTGCAATTTACACCACTTGTGACAACTTGAGTGCCGTCCATACACAGACTTACCCTAGAAAAAGTTACTCCTCGAACAAGTAGTCGCTACATTTAAGGCTGTTTGGGCGCTATTTAAACTAGTGGAACTTACCCCACTGCTGTCCACACACAGATTTACCCTAGAACAAGTTACACCTGGAATAAGTAGTCGCTAAGCTGTCTGGATGCTATTTTAGCTTGATGAGAAGGGATTCTGGTTTGCGAAGACCTGATGGTTCATCATTGCTTGAGACCATGTTTGGCACATAAAATGACGTCAGTCTGGTCGTGACAGGACAACTTGTTAACCTTGGTCTCAAGCAAAGTTGTTTCAAAGCCCTGAAGCCATCGCCAGTTTGACTAAGGAACTATTTGAGACCAAATTTACAACAGTGCTAAGTGATCTAAATTAAAAGTTGCTTCATTGTCGTGGAAGCCAGGTTTATAACCATTTTAAGGTTTAGAATCTTTTTGACCAATCGGTACGTCTTGTTTGTGGAATATTCGTTCAAGATGAAAGATTTTTTGTTCGCTTCAGAGGACACCACCAAGCCGGAGCTGAAACAAGAGTTGTCTCCCTTGAAGTCTCCTGTGTCCAGCCAACAACACTTGCCACCATCAGAAGGCGCTGTGTGTGTCCAAGAAATTGCCCAGCAGGTAAGTTCACTGATTAGTTTGAAGTAGTCTCGGGTGTAGTGTTTTAAGTTATCTGTTGCTGAAATTTTTGTGCCCAAGACTTATTTCAACAGTTACGAATCAATGTGTAGTCTATGAGAAACTTTCACACAATTCTGTCGAGCATTTCGAACTCGATCGTCTCTAGTTCGTCTTGAATGCTTCATAGTGAGATTGCCTTACGGTTTTTAATTTGTGTCGTTTGTATTTTAATTTCCTGCGACTTTGACAACACTCCGTAAATGCTATGCAAACTAGTACGTCACAATTATTTTGTGAGCCATTTCTTTGTCATGGGACAAGTTACATTGAACTTGGTTGTTCCCAATTTCTTTTTCAACAAATCATTTGTTGTTTCTGGGACACTTGAGTCAGAATTCTCAACATTCCAGATTGGAGTGAAACTCAAGCCTCATCAGATTGAGCCAAGCATTTTCTGCCCCCTGGTGGAGGAAATCTTGTGGTCGGTGAGTATTAGAACAAAATAAACCACTATAAAAAGAGCATTGGAACGTTGCATCGAAGACATGCTCGAAAAAGAGCATTGCTGTTTCCAGCATTTAACTTTGAATTGAAATGCAGTTTATCTTTTTCAGGTTCGACAGTTGTTTGTGGTTTTGTATAAAATGCCTCCTAATTGGTGGTTATTTGTTGAAAGTCTTCATTTAACTTCACACTTCTCTTTACCAGTCATTTATTTCAATGGCATGAAGTTCACTGAATCAGCATCATAGTAGACTGGTACGCTCCATTCAAAACATCAGTGTAGACCATAAGCTTCTTTTTCTACCAACTGTTTAATTTTCATCAACCGTCTTGTTCGAACTGGTGCCGGCCCACATTTCTTCAGCCTTGTCTCCGTTTTGACCTTGGACATTACTGGTTGACTTGTGACTAAATCTGTCTGCGGCTTTTGTTTACAAGTTCTGCCGTGATAGCTTTGTTGGAAGCAGACGACTTTCATGCAATTTTGTTTAAGGCGACAAAAAATCATTTCGCATGCCGTCCAACAAGCAAACATTCAACTGGACCTCTTATCAGTTTACAATCTCAATTATTCTCGACTTGTCCCTTACTCAGATGATGAATGATTTCTGAAGTCACTTCTAATTTAACAAAGGAACAGCTCGAGACCAATGTCACTATGGTTCGAGGTAGGAATCACGAGTTGGTCATGTGATGGAAAGCAGGTTAATGAACGGTTTAGAATTTGTCTTGAAAAGTACATCTGCTTGCCAGTGAGTGAATTACATTCAACTATTCAGACCGTGTTCACTTTGGAAAACCCACTAATGCACATCGGAGATTAAAGGGTTAATTAACCTTTGTCTTCTGTCAAATATCAATCGATTTAGGGCACTTAGTAACAAAATCAGCCTTTTATTTTCATAACTGGCGTCAAGTGGTGCTGAGGTTAAAAAAAAGAAGCCGATCCATTTCAGCTGGTATCACGTGATGTTCTTTTTAAAAAGTTTGGACATTATAAAAATACTGCCTCATTTTTCTTAAGCAAGCCAAGCTAGAACCAATTCTCTTTGGCCTTAACAGACAGAACTAAAGATCTCAGCCCAAGCCATGCTTTGTTGTGTGTGTGTGGACATCTGTTTCTGTTTGTAGGCAACATGCCAGATGGCAGACGACATTGTGCGCGCGGCTGTGGCGGGCAAGTGCGAGAGAGAGGGCTTTCCAAGCGAGTTGAATGTAGCTGATATTTATCAAGCCATCACGTCCCTAGACAATATGAACTTTCTCACAAACTCTGGTCTGGGCAAGATGGAACACGGTCATGAATAGCCTATGAATGTATGCAAACAGCGATGGATCGGATTATTCCAAAGTTTTGGCTGTCTTTGATGTACTGTTGCCGTTAGCTATTATTTTTCACGTTTGTTTCATTGTCTACATGTGAATTGAGCCTTGTTATAACATACACAGTGAAGTTGTTGAAATCTGTGTATTATAACGACAGGTGTAACCACAGCAAGACACACATATATTATGTAAAATCAGGACTTGGAAGTTTTTGCATTATGTCGCTGTTAGGATCTATTGCAATGATGTTCAACTGTATCAGACATCTTGAAAAATATTGAGAAACTGGTTTCGTAAAGTTAGCACCCCATTTTCCTTGTAAAAGGTGATCACTTACTGTGATCCACATTTTAACAACCAGTTTTTAACAGGCATCAAACTGAGGCAACACCATAAAGAGAAGATTGTTCTCATCCATCTATTCTTTGAAATTAAGAAGTCAAAACAGACGTGATAATGTATTTGTAATTCGGAAAAATGAGTTTGCATAAAATATAATTTATATTTGTCTACTTAAATTTTGATTTTAGGCACCGATGGGAGGTGTTGGTTTAGTACTATCAGGCTGAGGGTTCACCAATACAAGAGTACATTCTTTATTTTACATACATTCACCAATGTATCTCTATAATCTAATTAATTTAAAAGTGCATTTCCTTCCGTTTCTTAGAAAGTGCAGTGCCACATATCAAGTGTATTACTAATACTACATGCCATGCACTATGACAGTTCTTGTCATGTTTATTTTCGACATCTGAAATTGTCAGTTATGACTCCGTCAGCTCAAATTGCCCGTTTTCAATTGTCTTGTAGCTTGGAGCCCTGAGAAACCTTGCGCAAAGTTTTTACGTCACACTTTCTATAGAAATAATTACAAATCCCACGCTATTTTCAAAAGCCATATTTCAGTATTAATGACCGCTCCCCTTGTCGGTAATAATTAACCATGCAACAATTATAGAAAAGTGATGTCACCGACGCAGCTAAAGACAGGTATCGTGTTTCTGTACTGCCACATATGCAGCACAATGACCAATGCATTCCCAGTTCACTGGATACTGGACAGGAAGACTTCCAACAATCCAACAAAAAATACAAGTATTTATTAGGAGTGTGCAACTTTGCTAGTTTCACAGAAAGCGTACTGCAAAAGTTGCATTGCACAAATTCTTTACCACAAAACACATTTTTCATAAAATCAGATTCAATTTTCCTTCTTTCATATAGTGACAATAGTTTCACCGGATGTCCACATTCTTACAGCATTGAAAGACATTGTAGAACACTGACCTAATTAAAATCACTGACATTCATTAAGGATGCAATGCTCGCATCTAGGTAGTACACCCGTACCTTCACTTTTTACATAACTTCGAAGCTATCATTGGAATGACCACGATTTCTTCCACCAAAAAGCTTGTAATGTTCTGTTCACAAACCCATGTAGTAAGCATATTCAGATATTGTAATGGCACCGGGAAAATGAGAGGTTGATAGATGGAAAAAGAATGTTTGTTGATTTAACAACAATCAGCGCCACCTACACTGCACATGATTTGAATGAAAACTAGCAGACCTCTAAATTCTTTAGTCCGAATGCCGTCAAATTAACTCTATTGCGCAATAGGATGCTCAAATGACTTCTGTAAAAAGTAAACACCACAAAATATTTCAAGATAAAAGACATGCTGCTCCATCTAGTTCCAATTTGGTACCACATGTGGCCATTTTAACAAAATCTGAAGCCATCTTTTATCAATCACAACAGTGAAGACTTCTATGTTTGATGTTAAATCTTTACAC
Organism: Phoronis australis; assembly: GCA_002633005.1. Taxonomy (NCBI): domain Eukaryota; kingdom Metazoa; phylum Phoronida; family Phoronidae; genus Phoronis; species Phoronis australis. Next base: position 492,749 of record NMRA01000206.1, read on the forward strand.
TAAAGGTCCAGTTCCATTCCACTACATATACTAGCTCAGCCAACAACATGGCCACAACACATGAGCCTTCCTGATATTAAATTAATGACATACAAACTTAACAACACATGGTGATCTTCAAATGCTCTCAGTTGTTTACTCCACAACAGAGGGCACTAGTCCATTTTCTTGCCATTTTGTTTTCCTTTGATGAAATCTTTGTACTGAGCGTCTGTTCCAAACAACTTGTCCCACCACACGAATGTGGAGGCATAGTTACCAACGAAGTTCTGGTGATGAAAGTCATGGAACCGAGCACCTGAAATTGATATGCACTTCACTACAAACCACAAATTAAACAAAGAAGCATAATGACAGACCAAGAGCGAGAAGTTAATGCATGACATGACTGACAGCTGCTGCCACCTAGGGGATTATCTTAGACTTGCAAATTTACTTAGTTCTCACATGTGAAAAATAAGAAAGAAAACATCTTGGGAATATGGTTGCTGACACAATTAAATCCCTCCTTGGGTTGAAAGAAGACAACACTCAGAGCTTCACTGTTTATATCAGTGATTAAAACAGGGTTTAAAAACATTAAATCGATCAAAAAGTTGACCAATAGGCCTTTAAGAAGTTGTGCTTATATTAATAGTTTAATCACTCACCCGCATATCCGGGAACAAGATTGAAGGGGTTCAAGAAAGGGATGTCGTATCCAGTGTGCACATCAACGGTCTCTAGGAGACGAAGGCCTAGCCACGCCCAGATTAGTATGAAGTGGTTGCACAGTAACAAAACGCCGATGAAGAAACCAAATCCTAAAACTTAAATACGAATTCCAAATTCAAAGACTAACCACAAATAGAGACCGTAACTTCGTTCTGGTTTATTGAACTTTCGAGCATTAACATAAAAGTCCTATTTTTAAGACTCTCTAACACGAGTAGATAATTTCAATTAAAACAATTCCTAACACCAACTTGGAGAATGGTGCATAAAACTTCTCATCCGAAAGTTTCATTTTGATTTAACCAGCCATTTATGAGATATGACATCTCCAAGTCAGCCCAAAATTCGTAAAATTTTCAAGGGTCCTGCAGAAGCTTACGAGCTAGTCTCGAAACTATCCACTTACTCAAAGTTTCGGCAGGATGGGCGTACTCAGCCACCATGCCAAACGGCGCGGTGAAATGGTGGTGCACTTTGTGGATGTACTTGTAGATGCTGCGATGATGTAACGCCTGGTGCATGAAATAGTGCCACGTGTCTTCAATGATAAAACAAGCAACTACTCTCCAGGCAATGTCATACCTGTAATAATGATACAACACCAATATCATACCAGTAACATTGGAGTATCAGTCATCTCTGGCAAAAAATATTCTGTCAAGAGCTTTCAATTCCATCCAAAACTGACTCAGATTTTAAGTGGTTAGTGTGAGCACATAGGTTATGTTTCGCTCAGTAAAGACAGCTGCTTCAATTATGTAAATGAGGATGAGAAACCCAGAAAAGCAGGTTTGTGTCAACTTTTGCAGAACCAAATTGTGTATTCTCAATTTTGTTGACAACTCAAAATATGTTCTTATGAATTAACATCTTGTTCAAGAATGACAGTTGTATCAAGGAAGGACGGCTTGTGTGTTGAGTGTATGTTTTCCATATTATAGAATAGAGAGACACCGGTGACCAGGTCACAAGGTAATGTTTGTAACAATATATGTTATACTCATCTAGCAGAAAAATCTTTATGAAAAGCATGGTTTGGCATCGACTTTCGACAATCTAAAGCAAGATCTAAGTAGCATTAATTTTGTTCGATTCGTCTCGCAGAAACTTTCATTAATGCGACATTATATTTAGGGTTATCTACTCTGCTAAACAAAACACAGCTATATCAAGTAGCCAGCAAACATACTGGCAAAGTTGACATTTCTGAACAAACCACAAGTCTTGCTTACACATGGTTAAGATAAGAATTGTTTAAGTTAAGACTTCTTTCAATGTTTTACTCTTATGACATCCTATTCAAATATTTCATTAGTACACAAAAATTTCCCCAGTTTATAGCTCCAGGTGACCCTAAGATTGCATTACACCCATTTTGCATCTTTTTCCCCCAAAATCTGCCCACCATAAAAGTTATTATATGGTGTAATATAATACACACCAGGGTGGCATCTCATCAAAGCCGTATGGTACATTGAACATTTCTGTGAAAGCATAGGTGCCTCCTATCAGTGGGAACTGGAATGAAGATATAGAAAATCAGTGATAATGGTAACTAGACAAATTAGTGATAATGTCAAGGTATCAGGTGTTTGTGCCTTGCACTATACAGTCGTGAAAGCAAAGGTCACTCTATACAGTACCATGTGATAGACGGTCATTGGCAGTGATTACATATCAACGACATTTTGGATTTCAATCGGCTTATCATTTTGACATTTTCTGGGGAGCATTAGCCAAAGCTACATTAAAAATCCTTCAATTTGGTAACATAATTTTTTAAATTGTCGACTTCCTATTTTTCCAAGGAGCAATATCCGTCTACATACATGTTGAATAACGAGAAAAACAATACATTTTTGTCAGAATCACACATTTTCCATAATAGTGTGTCTTGAACTGAATGATGTTTCTCATAGTCATTTACAAGGTGTTGACAATACTAAACATGAGAATAATTTCATAAACAGTCCAGCGCCACCTACTGCCAGATATATGATATTGCATGGGGTGAAGGAGCTAATGCGTTTTTGAAGTAAAGTGTCTGCACAATCCCTAAAAACAGCATGTCGATGGTGCTTTTTCTGGCAGTGTCAATAAAGAGATGGAGCTGAGGGATTCGAGCCCTTTTCAACAGTTTATTTTTCCAAAAAAGGAACAATCTCAGTAATTTTTCGCAAATAATATTTGTGTCTCAGAAGTGAATGATTCGAGCTTTATATATTTTCTCACTTTCCACAAGTTTTACATGCACGAAAATTATTTTTATCAATTTGCAAGTTACCATTACGAATGTCCAAAAAGAAGGTAAAAGAAAACCCGTTACCATAGCAACCACTTCCTTATCACTGAGGTCTACCTACCTGTACACAGAAGTGGTTGAACATAAGCAACTTGAAACACTGCCACTGTCTGATTTCTGGTTTGTCCTAGGAAAAAGTTAACAAATATTAAATAAATTTTTCTTTTCTGAGAAAGCTGTAAGACACTTAAATGCATCATTTTGATATGAAATTCCTGTTACCAAAAATTTATTGCACTAGTAAAGTTAGGCTGCCATTACAAGAGCCTTTTTGTATTCAGCTGGTAAACGTAAGAACACGCATGACTTTGCTAGATGACGCCACGTATTACAAGTGAAGCACATGATCACACCATCATCCTTCACAAGATTCTTGCAGACTCTCTCCCTGTCACTTCAGTAAGGTTGCTTGCACAGCATATTATGAGCAGATTAACAGTTATTTACTGAAGTAAAACCATAAATCTGTCCATACCTTTTGAATTTTGTATCTGTTCATAAATGGAAAAAACTGGAAGAAGAACGCTGGTAAGCAGATGATGGCATAGAAAAGCTGAAATGAAAAATGCAGAGGACATGAATCAAAGAATCGATAATCTTTCAAGATTAGCAATGACAAATATTACTGATGGCCAGCGCTAATTTTCCTTTTTTCATTTGTAATGTAGGCATTCAGTGATTCAGACAAAAACGTCAATTTTCAGTTTAGAGCAGTGACGACACAACATTACTATCGAATCATTTACGTGAAGTCACGACACGTTGGTGAACTTACTGTATTCATTTATCTGCCACATTTACTTTAAGTCAGATTTCACAAACACCCCACTGTTTAGTTGGCCTGACACAAACAGTAATCATGTAAAGTCGAACTAAATAATCTAAGTGGAAATTATGATCAGTGGTTGTCTTAATACTTCAAACGAATTAATTGGCTGGCTATAAACCCAACCTCCGTCACAAAAAACAACTTTTGATTATAGCCATTTGTTGATATGAAATTGGTCTCGAATTCAGCGTTTTGAAAGAACTGTCAGTTGTTTANGATGGCGTAGAAAAGCTGAAATGAAAAATGCAGAGGACGTGAATCAAAGAATCGATAATCTTTCAAGATTAGCAATGACAAATATTACTGATGGCCAGCGCTAATTTTCCTTTTTTCATTTGTAATGTAGGCATTCAGTGATTCAGACAAAAACGTCAATTTTCAGTTTAGAGCAGTGACGACACAACATTACTATCGAATCATTTACGTGAAGTCACGACACGTTGGTGAACTTACTGTATTCATTTATCTGCCACATTTACTTTAAGTCAGATTTCACAAACACCCCACTGTTTAGTTGGCCTGACACAAACAGTAATCATGTAAAGTCGAACTAAATAATCTAAGTGGAAATTATGATCAGTGGTTGTCTTAATACTTCAAACGAATTAATTGGCTGGCTATAAACCCAACCTCCGTCACAAAAAACAACTTTTGATTATATCCATTTGTTGATATGAAATTGGTCTCGAATTCAGCGTTTTGAAAGAACTGTCAGTTGTTTACAGCTCAAGACAAGCTAACTTGTCACGGTGTCACATCATGTGACAAGCATGGTCTCAAGGAATAACCAACTGTCAGTTGTTTACAGCTCAAGACAAGCTAACTTGTCACGGTGTCACGCCATGTGACGAGCATGGTCTCAAGGAATAACCAACTGTCAGTTGTTAACAGCTCAAGACGAGCTAACTTGTCACGGTGTCACGTCATGTGACGAGCATGGTCTCAAGGAATAACCAACTGTCAGTTTTTTGTAAGCCCAGAAATCACTTCCCATCAATCATTTATATCAGAAAGTGATCTAAATCAAAAGTTTGTTTCTTGTATGGAACGGGAGTTTACAGACGCTTCAGCATGAGGTACAGTAGCTAAGAAGGGGCCCTTAAAATCACAATTTTTTCTGGTTGAAAGTCTTAAATTGTGTATATTTTGCAGTGCATGCGGGATATTCTCTTAATCAAAGCATCTGCCTTAATATGTAAGTGTTAACAAGGGGTTCAGTTAAACTAATTTGAAGTTTACCGTTGCTCATTATATTTCTTAATTGATCATTCACGATAGTTTGAACTGAAATATATCTTTTCCTTTCTTTGATTTTCATTGGAATTCCGTTGCAAGAAAACTAATTATCTTGTTTAAAAAGTGTACATTAATTGGAAGATGGCGTATAGTTCATGGCCATTACTAATGGCAACATGGAAGTGTAATTAGAGGACTACATGGGATTCCTGCAACAGAATCTCTTCACAAATAACATAAACTGAGACCAGAGATATTACTTTAACACAAACACAATTTACTTTTATTTACAAACTAGGAATCGAGACTGCATTACAGAGGTCTAAACTAGCCAGAAGTCAAACTGCACTTTGTCAAACATCATTTTGATGCCTTTAAACAGCTTAAGAAGGTCAAATATAATTTTTCAAAAAAATCCTTTAAGAGGTTGGTTAGGATTTGGTAATTTCAAGCCAGGTTAGGTTCTCAATATTCAAGATTCAAATTTCTAGTTACACTCTTCAATTTCTATGGTATATAGTGAGTACAGCAGTCAATTGGCAGTGGTTAGTGTGGTGTTAATTAAATTATCAATTTGGATGATGTACAATTGTACAAACAATTTAGACGCGATTATTGAGACCTCTAAAATGCAAGACAACTTGCAAAGTGACCTTAAACCACAGGCATCCTGAGCTTCTGATCATCCCCAATACACTTATAATGCTAAAGGTATGACACTCCGGACTAGAAATTCCACGGGTGATTCACTTAAGCCGTCCATAGCAAACACAAAACTCTACAAATTTACATAAAACAGAGGTTCAACAAACCACGAGGAATTGGTCTTTCTGCCAATACCATTTACAGTGTCCTGCTCCACTGAGTTCGCAACAAATTCGCGGTCAAAGCACAAAAATCTTCTCAAAAAATTGCTGCACACTAGCAATATGCTTCACGCGGTCAAGGTCAAGTAGGGTACGGAATAATCCGATGAGTTACGAATCGATGGCAATTGCTGGTTCACCACAGAAGATTAAGAAATGGTCTGGCTAAGGGGATTTATTGATGTCGTAACCTTCCGTGACAAACCGGCAATTTCCGTGTAGCATATTGTTGGTGTGCAGTGACTTTTTGGGAAGATTTTTGTGTTTTGACTGCAAATTTGTTGAGAACTTAGAGGATCTGGACACTGAAAATGGTATTGGGAGAAAGAACAATTCCTCATGGTTTGTTGAACCTCTGTTTTTTGAAAATGTATTGCGTTTTGTGTTTGCTATGGGCGGCTGAAGTGAAGCACCTGTGGAATTTCTAGTCCGCAGTGTCATACCTTGTAGTACCGTATATTATATAGTGTATTGGAGACGATCAGAAGCTGAGGATGCCTGTGCCTATGTTAAACACCGAGACAGCAGTCTTGCACAATATAAAGAATATGTAGGTCAATCGGTCAAGCCTGCAAGCATGCATACTGCAAAGGTTCAACAAACTGAAATAAAAGGTTTTTGGGTGTGAAGTTTTTTATGGAGGCTAATTCTGACACAGATAACCGTGCCTCGGTTTAGCCCTAAGTTTGACGTCGCTTTAGAATGACCGCCGGATCAAGGTCCGACACCTAGTGATAGGCCTAGTTCGTAGTTGTGTAATTCACAGCATGACGCAAAGCTCAGAAAAGATAACACTAACAAAGGCAAAAAGCACAAATTCCAAAGAACGCATACGTATCAAACCTACGTTCCTGCTCAAGAAATCATTTATGTCAAGCGTGGTACCTCAAGCGTTAAGATTAGAAATTTAAAAACAAATGACATGTACGTTACCTCATGAACTATGAGAGAACCGATCGTAGCGATTTGAAAGGTTGAGTAGTTTTCCATCATGGAACGCCACCCTTGTTCAAATGGTCCTTTCAGTGGATTCTCTGGAAAGTAGTCTAGTGGCAAAAGCCACGTGCTGGTCGTAGTTAAATTCTCCATTTCCCAAAATTTTGATGTAAATGACAGAAAGAAAGGAAGGTCCTCAACCAGCCACCGATCGCTAGGCAGCGCTACTGTTACCTAATCAGCTGTTTTCTAACAGCGACTGTGATTGGTTTAAAGTCCGTGGTACGATGAAACGCATGAACCTTGTACGTGAGCAACGTAGAATGGTGAGAATGAATATTATGAGGTAGAGCCCCTGTGTCTGATGAGTGCAGTCTCTGTATAATTGATTCGTGGAGCAAAGTAAATATTTAGCGTCCGTTCAACAACATGAACAACGGGAACCCCTCCGGCTGTCAATAAAAATAAAAAAGCAAAATATGAGTGTATTTCTTATGAACGGCTCCATTTTATACCACGAGTCAATCCCTGATTTGGACTTGAAGAAAACAGTTGTGCACTGAGGGCCTTAGCACCATTTACATAAACCAACACTGAGCTGGCATGAGCATAAATAGGTTTATCCTGGGCTGTGGATTCGTGATAGAACTCTATACTCGGGCTCAGTGGAGGTCCAGTCAATTAGTTTCGGGCAGCACAGCATAAAGTAAGTCTATCCAATAAAAAAAAAGAAAAAAAATAAAAAAAAAACGCGAGACAACACTACAAAAGCTGCGTCGACAGTGAAATTGAAGATGAAAGATAAGTTAAATGGGAACTCGGTGTGTCAACTAATCGGCAAACAGAGAATGTGATTGATTGCAATTCATTATTTCTAGTGAAACGTAGAGTTTCCGTGATAGATTAGACTGTCGGGCGTGGTGTTCAGAATTATCAGTGTAAAGTTTTACTGACAGGCAAATTTTAAGGTGCTCAAATTATCGACGGTCTACGATGGAGACGAAGAAGAAATTATCGACGGTCTTAAGGAGGGATTCTTCGATTTGTTGGCAGGCCAACGTTAAACATGTAACAGGGCGTACGAGGCGGATCTACGAGTGGAGGGTTGGCTACCACTGGAATTCACCAGAATATTCATGTTAACAAGCCTAGATTCAGAAAATTTCTTGGAGTACACCCCCAAATCCCCCAAGAGACTTCATTTGTGATCATACTCTACAATTACCGACAATGAAAACAGTCAGAGATCTAAAAACTATTTTACACCTAAAAATGAAAAATGCCACCGTTATTTGAGATGACTCAACACGTCAAGGGATTGTTGTCTAGTTTTGACATGTTTATGCGTCTACAAAAATAAATTAAATTAAAAGTGCTGATTCGAAAGTGTTAAAAGTGCTGATTTCTGCCAATTATAAAAATAGGAATATATATTTTAATGATTTTTGATGCAGGTCGAAATTCGTTAAAATCGATTTCATTCTCTTCCTAAACAGTAAATTCCACAGAATTTTTGTCAATATGAAGAACCCACACTGTGGGATTCATCGTAAGAGAAAGGTGATGCCAACCACAGCCTCTCGGACAGTGAGCGTTTCTGACCAAGGAAAAGGACATTCAAATTGATTAATGCGACTAACAGTTATAACACTGATTTTGTCTTTTTCCTTGCTCAATTTAATGGACTGATATGTGGGCACAAAATATCTATGTAGAATATGGAACAATTACTGAGATCAATTTCATAACGTTTTGTGACAGGAAGTACGTGTTATTGCCTCTTATAGTGACATTGTATCTGGGAGAAAATATTTTTTTTATAAAATCCACTGATTTCAGAATAAACATGGAGCTCTTGCATTGCTACTACATGGTCTGTTGGCTGGGCTTAACCCACTTAGTGCATGTCTGAGTGTTTTAATTAAAGAGTTCCCACCATGACCCTCTGTCTCAAACAGAAATTTATCAATACATCTTAAGAAATTTAATAGCCTTTAGTATACCTGTTGCTAACAAACAAGCCAAAAATTAAAAAAAATATATATTTTTTGTTATCGGGGTTGTACGTAATGGGTGGAAGACCGTCTCCGCCGTTGTTGTTGTTATCAGTGCGACGCTGCGGAGCGGTGAGGAAAGACCGCGGAGACTTCTTTTTCAGGCATGAAAAGGTGCGTTTGTCTAGGCGGTAGTAAAAGCAACTTGACTGAGAACGTCTGTGTTTTCAAATTTCCTAAATACGTGAAAGTTGCAGAAATGGCATCGGTTTGTGCGCCGCACGAGAGTATTTAATGTCAGCAGGGTGAAACATGCGATTCAGTCGGGAACCACCCTTGGTTCGGCACATTTCAAGGAATCGTGTTTCGACCATACACAAAAACAGAATTACAATGAAGAACTCGCCACCTTGTAAGTGTACTTGCACATTTTTATAAATGACGAACAAACTGCTTTCATTCTGGCTCAGATTGAGTAAGTCTACGACATGTTGGCTTATGCAGGGTACAAATGTAAGATCAAGTTCTGCATCAAATTTTCTTGGTGTCTTACCCAATGCAATATATTTGAACGAAAAACTAGTAAACCGACGACACTTACCCGTGTAACGTGTAATCAACAAAAGGTACACCTGAGGCCATCTGGTATTAACGAAAGCTTTCGCTTAAATATGTTCTTTTTAAAGATAATTACAAATATCAATGTTTTTAATAAGCTAACGCTCGTCGTAATCTGGGGTTGATGGAAAATCTGATTATTTTTGAAAGTTAATACATGTATGTTTAAAGTGTCCACAAAACATTTTAAATGACTTCGTACCTTGTGTTTCAGTTGTACAGAAGGCATGGGAGCAAAAATGCCAATTATTATAAGAAAGGGCATGAAGGAAATACGTTGATCTATACACCTCTACGGGTTGTTAAACAGAAGCAAACACAAAGCTAAAGCATGCAAACGATGCAAGAAAACCTCGCGAATGCATGAATGGCAGCCTGGATACAAATTAATGACCGTTGGGTCTTCCGAAATTCACCCGAAAATTTGAGGCCCTGTATGTCAGTTGAGCCTGCAACACGAGACTCCTAACAGGTCGAGGCCCATTAGTCGTAACTGCCCGGAAGATGGCTCCGTAGCAGCTAATTTTCCATTACTTATTACTTGTTCGTTGGGTACTCGATACATCTCCGCAGTCCTTGAAGAGATCGTTCTGAAATTTGACATGCAGGCATTTCTCGCAGGGGTTACTAGACGCTTCGACTTAGGTGCAATAAAACATACATACTAGGTAGCATCAATGACGTCACATAATCGTGCGTACGTAAAGTAGTTAATGTTGACCAATGTGCTTGGTGACATAAAGCAATCAAAGTTATACAGCGGATATATTTTGAAGTTTTCTGCAACTCAACCCTAGAGTTTTAGTAAATTTTGCTCCTTCGCTGACTGGTAATCGCTTTCCTATTGACAGACACAGCAGCCTTTTGAGAATGCCAGGGCAATAATAGTAACCAGATAATGTATTTGTTCAAGGGCCGGGTATCTTGTCTGGTTCTTGACTTATTATTTCTGGAATGTGATTACGATTTCTGCATGTTATTACGGGAATATAATAGTAGCATCTGTTCTCTCTTAATGTTGAATGTGTTATTATTGGCAACATGTCAATTATGCCAAAACTGGTATCTTTGAATAGTTGTTACTTATTTTACATGCGCTAACTGCTAAGCGATACCGAAGCTTTATATATAGTTTACAGTGAACAACACGTTTAGCTTATTTTATTGTTAAATGTATAAGTTTACCGTGTTGTTTGGAACTGAAATCATTTTTGATAGCCACCAGCCCGAACCAATTCCGGTGACGCACATTTTGACATTCAAAAGGTTTCCCTTTCGATCGACAACAATCAACACAGCTTTCAAATTGTCTCGTTCGCATGCTTAACCTGTATTGCAGCTGGGTAGAGTCGTGAGGGGTCGAAACAGGGCATCTCCTCGTCCGTCGTGACACACGACTGCCACTGAACTCATTCTGAACACAACACTAATGAATTCCTTTTTGATACCACTTGAGCATCTAGTAGAAAAGAAAGTTAGTAGAAAAGAAAGTTCGTGGTGCTTGTCTTTGTACTTTGCAAGTAAACCATCTTTGGCCAACAACCAAATTGTCGAGCTCAGGTGACCTGAATTAAATATTTCTTAATATTCTTCATTTTCACAATTTAAACAACCAACAACTGGAATCTGTGATTTCCTTACCTTACTTTACAATGGTTTAGTAGAAGGTTCAACAAAGGTAAATATAGCGATCGAACTGGGTTTAATACAGACAACAACAACAACAACAACAGCAACAACATCAACAAAATTTGCGCTTGAACGCGCTGAGTAATAAAACACGTAGAACACGAAATTTCTGTACATTTCTGAAGAAAAAAGAGAGAATCATACAAAAAATCAACATTGAGGGAGTTTTCAGAAAAAATCACAAAATTTATGATTTTTGAAATGCGCTAAGGAAAAACTCTGTAGTCACCACAGGGTTGCAAATGATAAATGCGCATGTGCTCACAATCATTCGACAAACAGCTGAGATGGATATTTTAAACGGCATATTATCATATGTGATCGCATTTGGACTCTGAGGTCGACAACACAGTATGGGGCAAGCCAGTGAAGCAAGCGATTTCCCAGAATGAATTCCAAATATATTTTACAATATATTTGAATACTATGATACCTTTGTAAATGATTTTAAACAGTTAGGACTTACATCAATTGCTTCTTAATCGGACTGACTGCTGCTTAAAGTCACCAGTTTTGTAAGCATCAAAGGTCAAAGGTCACATTTTCCATATAAATGAAAACTGTTACGTTTATGTCTTGACATACCAAATAAGGAGGCGAAGTGACGATCAGTGGACAGATCATTTTCTGAAATCTTAAACGTAAGAAAAATGCTTTGACTTCAACAGAAGTTCAAAATTTTTACGAACAAACCGTAAAAATATCTGGTGAACAGTTTGAATCCTGTTTCATCGCTGGCAGAGAACCACTTTGAATAATGCATTTTAACCTGCTTTTGGCGTTCCAAGCCTCAATAAGGCTAGCAAATATTTATAATCTCAGTAATGCACACAAAAATGCCGCTTTTTAGGCAAGTGGCCAAAAAATGTTTGTTTTCATTCGGCCCGGGTGTATTACACCCGTATTCGTGGAAGTCTGCGCACTGACTTCGTTAAACCATTTCCTGTTTCCACAAGTCAATTTGTGTGCCAGTATCATAGCTCATCCTTGTTGGTGAGAAAGCTATCGAAGGCTGTATCGAAATCTCCCTCAACCATTTCATCAATTTTTCGTTCTATGTATGATTTCAATTTCCGTAAGCTCTTTCGGCAGCTTTCGTTGGCTGGGGTCACAACTTTCACGTTCCTTGATGAGTCTGACGAGGAACAAGGTTTAGAAAAAGAGTCTGCAGCTGCTTCGAGAAGTCGTTCGTCATCTATCCCGGTGGCTAGGAGTTCGTCTATCAGATCACGGTCTTCAGCTAAACCTCCTAGCTTGATAGGTGAGACCTTCGGCGAAAGTTCTCTCCCACTGCCGTTAGCACTCATGTCGTCCGACTTGTCGCTTGATATGTCGAGAATAAAGTCGATTTCTTCATCAAGATACCCGTAATCGTTATCAAATTCCACGATGTTCAAATCGGACGGACTTGATGTTTCGTTCTGGTTTGCAGTGTGACGTTCCTGCGACACAGTAAAAGCAGACGACACCATCTCATCGAAATTGACTAATGTAGGGCTGGGTGGAGTCGAAGCTGGTTGGTGTACAATTTCGTCTGCAACATTTTCGCACGACGACGTTGATTCGACGACTTCTTGGTTCTCCAGTGATGCGATTGTGTTATGAGTCGTATTCTCTCCAAAAGGTGCCGCTTCAGTCGAAGACTGCAAATTTTCGTTCGCGTACCAGAACTCCTACAATTAAACAAAAAAAGGAGAATGAATGGATTCAGAACTTGCATATAAAAGGAAAATTCAGTATGAGATTTTACTCACAAAACAGGACTTTTGCTTTTTAGGTCTGAAATCCCCAAACCAAAACAACTAAACCCATTTCAAAAAAGAAACCTCCGTGATGTTTTTTACTAATAACAGCTGGGTTATTGCTGTCTAAAACGTGTTCCGTGGGGATAACGGTTTTTACGTCATAACAATGAACTACTGTAGAGTAGAGTCAAGTATGCGTGTGATTTGTAGCAACGTTTCCTAAAGGACAACAAGTTATAGAAAACGGAAATTAAAAAGCAGGTAATACGCGTACTTGTTCCCAGAGGTACGCTGTGATCGAATCAATATGTTTTCAAATCCCAGTTTA
>NMRA01000206.1:506777-526247 GCA_002633005.1 Phoronis australis
CTTTATATATAGTTTACAGTGAACAACACGTTTAGCTTATTTTATTGTTAAATGTATAAGTTTACCGTGTTGTTTGGAACTGAAATCATTTTTGATAGCCACCAGCCCGAACAAATTCCGGTGACGCACATTTTGACATTCAAAAGGTTTCCCTTTCGATCGATCACAATCAACACGGCTTTCAAATTGTCTCGTTCGCATGTTTAACCTGTATTGCAGCTGGGTAGAGTCGTGAGGGGTCGAAACAGGGCATCTCCTCGTCCGTCGTGACACACGACTGCCACTGAACTCATTCTGAACACAACACTAATGAATTCCTTTTTGATACCACTTGAGCATCTAGTAGAAAAGAAAGTTCGTGGTGCTTGTCTTTGTACTTTGCAAGTAAACCATCTTTGGCCAACAACCAAATTGTCGAGCTCAGGTGACCTGAATTAAATATTTTTTAATATTCTTCATTTTCACAATTTAAACAACCAACAACTGGAATCTGTGATTTCCTTACCTTACTTTACAATGGTTTAGTAGAAGGTTCAACAAAGGTAAATATAGCGATCGAATTGGGTTTAATACAGACAACAACAACAACAACAACAACAACAGCAACAACATCAACAAAATTTGCGCTTGAACGCGCTGAGTAATAAAACACGTAGAACACGAAATTTCAGTACATTTCTGAAGAAAAAAGAGAGAATCATACAAAAAATCAACATTTGAACTGTACTTAGATCCTTCAATGAGGAACTTGTCTAGTTCTAAATTCGTTCAATACATGCATTTCCTGGAACAGTAACGCAACCCATTTACTTTTTTCAATGAAATTAAATTCAGAGGTTTACCATTGAGACGTTGTTTCTTATAAACAGAGTTGGCAAAATTAAATTTTGAACTCGTTGACTTCTCCACATATTTCCCAATAAAATCGCAACTATTTTGGTAACAACAAAAGACGACACAATATCCTCGATTGTGTTCCAGTATTTGAATCCTACAAGACCACACTGCCTGTATATACGAAACAAAGCCTCAGATTCCCAATTAAAGGAGGTACGCACAGGGGGTTACTGATCCGAATTACAACAAGACACGTGTCTTCCTACGTTTTTCATTTATGACAAACAGCTTCTAGGTACACATGAAAATTCTAAAACTTTGGTGTAAAATAGAACTTTTGGGAAATCAAAAGATACATTATAAAAGTCCTCGTCCAATGGGGGTAGGTGGTTGGACTTTTCTCGAGGGCAATATCCCTTGAAGTCTATAAAAACATGTAAAAATTATGCCTGTGAAGACTATCACTTAGTACTCCATCGAAATGTTTATTGTCCGGGTCTATTCTTTGTAATCGAAATAGATGACGTTTTTAGTTTTACTTCTTGCCAAATCACGATAAATGTCTACCACTCAAGGAAGTAGAACAGGAAATGCCAAAAATATCGATTTCGAAAACGAGGCTCTCTTCACCAGCATGCTCTTCCAAAACAGTGTCATAGTTTTCTTTTGCTAAGAATTGGAAATGGTGAGAATAAAACATGTGTTATTCTTCTGTCGACCACGCTGCTTCCGTCGCCAACGCCACGTGACAAGCAATCTTGAAGGTCATGTACAACCTGATGAACAAATCTACACATTTAACCAAATATAGAATTTACTATTTAACTTAGAAAAACGTAAGTATTTTCAGAAAGTAAAACAATAGGATTAATGAACATGACGACCAAATTTCGTGTGATTTAAATGTTCAAGATACGACCTCAAGAACGATGTCACAAGTTTCTAAATTATCGTTTCGTTTTCGTTTTATGCAACTTTAGAAAATTCATAGAAATCACATGAGTTATATTTTTGATAGCCCCTCATGCAAAATAGAACATTATAAAACAGTTCCTAGCTGTATTTTAGAGAACAGTTTCATGGGAATCCGATCGGCCATTTCTGAGACATGATATTCCGAGGTTGGCCAAAAGTGGACAATTTTAAGTTTCTAGGGTCCTCCACATGCTTCACATAATTCAAATTGCGCTTGGTTTGCTGTAATAAACACGTGTCAGTTCCTCTTAAAGAGACATGGAACGCCAAAGCTTGTCAAAAATATTTTCAAACCATTCTCGCAAAGTCCACTAAAGAGTTATTCACTTTGCCCTGTGAGGGAGTTTTCAGAAAAAAATAACAAAATTTATGATTTTTGAAATGCGCAAAGGAAAACTCTATAGTCACCACAGGGTTTCAAATGATAAATATGCGCATGCGCTCACAATCATTCGACAAACAGCTGAGATGGATATTTTAAACGGCATATTATCATATGTGATCGCATTTGGAATCTGAGTTCGACAACACAGTATGGGGCAAGCCAGTGAAGCAAGCGATTTCCCAGAATGAATTCCAAATATATTTTACAATATATTTGAATACTATGATACCTTTGTAAATGATTTTAAACAGTTAGGACTTACATCAATTGCTTCTTAATCGGACTGACTGCTGCTTAAAGTCATCAGTTTTGTTAGCATCAAAGGTCAAAGGTCACATTTTCCATATAAATGAAAACTGTTGCGTTTATATGTCTTGAGATACCAAATAAGGAGGCGAAGTGACGATCAGTGGACAGATCATTTTCTGAAATCTTAAACTTAAGAAAAATGCTTTGACTTCAACAGAAGTTCAAAATTTTTACGAACAAACCGTGAAAATATCTGGTGAACAGTTTGAATCCTGTTTCATCGCTGGCAGAGAACCACTTTGAATAATGCAATTTAACCTGCTTTTGGCGTTCCAAGCCTCAATAAGGCTAGCAAATATTTATAATCTCAGTAATGCACACAAAAATGCCGCTTTTTAGGCAAGTGGCCAAAAAATGTTTGTTTTCATTCGGCCCGGGTGTATTACACCCGTATTCGTGGAAGTCTGCGCACTGACTTCGTTAAACCATTTCCTGTTTCCACAAGTCAATTTGTGTGCCAGTATCATAGCTCATCCTTGTTGGTGAGAAAGCTATCGAAGGCTGTATCGAAATCTCCCTCAACCATTTCATCAATTTTTCGTTCTATGTATGATTTCAATTTCCGTAAGCTCTTTCGGCAGCTTTCGTTGGCTGGGGTCACAACTTTCACGTTCCTTGATGAGTCTGACGAGGAACAAGGTTTAGAAAAAGAGTCTGCAGCTGCTTCGAGAAGTCGTTCGTCATCTATCCCGGTGGCTAGGAGTTCGTCTATCAGATCACGGTCTTCAGCTAAACCTCCTAGCTTGATAGGTGAGACCTTCGGCGAAAGTTCTCTCCCACTGCCGTTAGCACTCATGTCGTCCGACTTGTCGCTTGATATGTCGAGAATAAAGTCGATTTCTTCATCAAGATACCCGTAATCGTTATCAAATTCCACGATGTTCAAATCGGACGGACTTGATGTTTCGTTCTGGTTTGCAGTGTGACGTTCCTGCGACACAGTAAAAGCAGACGACACCATCTCATCGAAATTGACTAATGTAGGGCTGGGTGGAGTCGAAGCTGGTTGGTGTACAATTTCGTCTGCAACATTTTCGCACGACGACGTTGATTCGACGACTTCTTGGTTCTCCAGTGATGCGATTGTGTTATGAGTCGTATTCTCTCCAAAAGGTGCCGCTTCAGTCGAAGACTGCAAATTTTCGTTCGCGTACCAGAACTCCTACAATTAAACAAAAAAAGGAGAATGAATGGATTCAGAACTTGCATATAAAAGGAAAATTCAGTATGAGATTTTACTCACAAAACAGGACTTTTGCTTTTTAGGTCTGAAATCCCCAAACCAAAACAACTAAACCCATTTCAAAAAAGAAACCTCCGTGATGTTTTTTACTAATAACAGCTGGGTTATTGCTGTCTAAAACGTGTTCCGTGGGGATAACGGTTTTTACGTCATAACAATGAACTACTGTAGAGTAGAGTCAAGTATGCGTGTGATTTGTAGCAACGTTTCCTAAAGGACAACAAGTTATAGAAAACGGAAATTAAAAAGCAGGTAATACGCGTACTTGTTCCCAGAGGTACGCTGTGATCGAATCAATATGTTTTCAAATCCCAGTTTATCTCATCGTAAATGAAATATGGGTGAAAGAATTAAAACACATGGTAAAGGAAAATTCTGTAACGTACAATTTCAACACGCATGGGCAGAGTAACAAACCGCGGACAGTATTATGTACAAAGAGTTCATGAGTTAAGTTAAAACTCCATATTTAATAAATCTTAACCCAAATGTATTTATTAACTCAAAGCTATTTAATCCCTCTACAACTGGATGATCTTGAAATCAATAAATTATAGATCCGCACTTCTGATATTTTCATATGGAATCCCCAGAAGAGGCGTCACTTTCCGGTTACTGGGCTGACGACTTACTTGCCGAAAGTAAAATCATGACTTAAGTAGTCGCCGCTAGGGAATAGTGACTTCACGGCCAACAATTTTGGTCGTGACTTGTGCGTACTATAACAGATTTTGCCCATTGCTAATATACAGTGTTGGGGGTTCATGTACTATAGTCTGTGGTGAAACCTACCTCTTCCCAGCGTTTTCTCTCCGAAGCTGCTTTTCCACTCAGCCTCAAACTCTGAAGTATAGAGCTGCTAAGTGCCGACTGCTCACCGATCCCTGACTTATACAAGACTTTTTGAACCGCTGAGTTTTGCTTTTTTAAGCTACTAAGCTTACCCTGTAATAGAAAGTAAAGTGTTACAATTTAGGCTCCTTTCACAAAAGTAAAGTTAAAGATCTACTACCGCCTGTAAAAAGAACCCTAAGTGACCAGTCACCAACTGGGCACTTGCGCGATAGATTTCATGAATCGATATCATTCATTCTTTGGCGCTCCATAAGCGAAGTTTTTTTTCGCCAAAATGCATGGCTAATGCCTAGGCTCTATGGACCTCTCTCTGACGTCACAAGTCTGTCAGAATCTCACAATTTCTCCACCTTTTCGAGGAAATGAAGAACAGTAATTAAGAGTTCTAAACTGCAGGAGAGACTGCATAATTTTTCTTACTACCACACACGTATCATTAGACCTAGTGGAATATCTTTGGACACTCGAGACATTTAAACAAAATACTGTGGTATGCTGCATATAATATTTGAAAGGCCTTTAAAGAAACGTTTGAACAAAATCATTTAATAATATCCACGGTGAAACCAGTGAAAATAGCAATTCTCAACTGAAAAACAAACTGAGTGTTTAAAATAAAGCTGCACATCTACGTATCCAGTATGTCGTGTATTATATGAGACTATATCATTCGCATGACATTCAAAGAGCCAAACAGATGAAGTGCGCCTATATCGGGAATATCACTTTCAAGAATGGTTGCACTGTGGTTCACGTAAAGGCGCATGCACCTAATTCCAGATATAAGCCCAATTTTGAACGAATACAGGAACATGGTCCTAAAATTGCGTACGTCTTGTAAATTATTAAAGAACTGGCGAAGCGGGCTTAACGATTGTAAAATGTGATAACGGTATAATACAATCAAAATTAAACATTTTTTAAAGTGAGCAGTCATAAATCTTGCATTACGAAAATTCCACATTTGATCCTTTTAGTATTCTAAGCCTACATCTTCATGTTCACCCGGTCGTTAAGTTAGAAAGAGTGATTTACAGTATCTCGAAAATTCATAACAGCGTGCTGTTGGTTAGTAACTTGAGACATGTTTAACTAGTTAACATTCGTGTGTGAATAAACTACACGTCGAACTCTTTATCTTGCACGTAGCCTTACATGTATAATGTGCTTTTCTTACACGGGCCTTACAGAAGCTGTTGCAAAATCCATGCGCAATTCCTTGAATTTGACAAACTGTGTCATGATTCACTTTTCCGATAAAGTGTACTTTAGAACAGACACTACCTTAACGGGACATTATATTTTTTGCGGCTTAAATTTGCAATTTGGGGATTATAGTTGAATGGTGTAGGATTCTTGAGGTTATATTTAACCAGCGTTATAGAACAACAACACAATCCGTTTTGTATTTGTGAATTTTTTACATATCGCCAATTCTCGCCGAGGTCTGCGAGACATTAACTGAAATCAATGTCTTTGCCGGCCCTTTTTAAACGTGATATCATCATAATGCAGTCACAACGTCACAATGCAACCAATACATCATTTAAAAATAGTCTAAAAATACTGTAAGTTGAAGGGCGTGAAAGTAGGTTCAGCGGTAAACCTTCCGGTTGCTACAGCGAAATGCCCCTTTAAAGCCTAATTGCGCTTGTATTCAAGTCAATGTTTGATTTCACTGTGCAAATTAGTAAATCGAAAATCGATTAGAAAACCAAATTAAGATAGACAGTTAAAATGTTTGACTGCACCTTCTGGGCCACAGTTTTTTGTTCATGTGTAAAATTGGACAAATCTTTTAAGATTAAAAGTTACGTCAACCTAGCTTGAACTTGTGACCAGTGTGTTTTAAAACTCTAGATGGTGAAACACAGTATATAGCTTATTGGGTAAGGATAAATTAAGAAAGATGACATCATTCGTTTTCATAAATACGGCTAACTGAAACTGTATTTTTATACATATAAAGTTTGATTGACAGACTTTCCTTCAAATACGTTCAATTTCAGAGGCCAAACACGACGAAAACAACCAGTTTCCGTCCTGCTTAACATTTCAGTTTATTCCAGCCAGTATTTTATGATAATGAAGACACCGCTAATGCGATAATTGTCTTCTTCAACACAAAGGAAGCTTAATGAACTTGCGTGACATCACGGGCGGACACCGACACCTAGAGAAACACTGTCCAACTACAAGATGCCACTGAACAGTCCGGTTTCCTAATAAATCTGGCACCATTCACGCAATTAATTATTTTCTAAATGGATAAAAATAACTCAAGCTAAATGAAAATAAGGTTTTATTCGAAATAGTATCAAAATTTCTTTTTAATATTAAATATCTTTGTGTGAGTCGATAAAATCGTATACATGTAAAATAACATATTATGTATGAAAATAATTAATTTATATTCGTAATCATATGATTGTTATTGTAATCTTCGCATCAGTTTATTAACTTATGCATGCGCGCACCGAGCCTTCGATATGGGGGGAGGGCTACCTCTGTGAATTGCACGTTTGCGTTTATTTAGTGGACTTTTTGTCTCTCGGGGGCGGACCTTTTTGCTCACTTCGCCAATTCGAGCCCCCCGACCCCCCTGGGTGCGCGCATGTTATGTATTTGCGTATAATTGTAGATACATTTTGTATTTGTTTAGCCTCTTGACGCTTTCTGGGTCTGTATGTTTATTATACTGACTATTTCATGATAAACATTAAAAAAAAAAACATTCACGCAAAATCGTAAGTTCTCAGTACTCCAACTGACAGAAAAAAGCGAGTAATTTGGACTTAGTAACTGTACGATGGTACATATGAACAACAATTGAAAACATAACATTAATAATTCTGGATCATTGAACATAAATTCGTTCATTGTCAAAGGAAAATTAAAGACAACTTTTCCGCTTCATTTTATTACAAATTTTATAAAACAAGTTTGAACACAAATTAGTTCACTTGCAACGTAAACCAAAGTAATGCTAATTCAAGACAAGTTAACATATTGACAGAATTGACTAAATTTAATATGAATTCTTTAAGTTAATTTTTATTTTGGTGGTGTACCACCAACTAAAATGACCCTCTTAGTGAGTGACATCTGACTCATGCATTATAAAGACACATTCAAGTGTCACCATGTGTTATGAAATTCCCGCGGGAACCCGACCACTAACAACTATGATTCATAGTAAAATAAGGCAAACACAGACAGAGCTGAAAGTTAGACATTGTTTATATTAAAGTAATACCTTTCGATTGATGACAGTCACCGTGTGATCTATACTGATGAATGTAAAGACAAAAAGTGTTACTGTTGTTCATGTCTCCTGGAGGGCGCGGTAAAAATTAAAAATAGAAGAGCACGCAGTGTTAGGAATGACCAGTTGTCGATTTGGGCAAATGGACGAAGAACTGCTCCAAGAAAAAGTTTCGAGAGTATTTGTTCGAGTTAAAATTAATTGAAAAATCGACGACCTCTGTACGCAAAAGATGCTTATAACAACGTGGCCTTGTTCTTTTCATCAGCGTGAGACATAATTTATCGAAAAGCTTCCGGCGTATGCAGCAGCTAGTTATATGAGCTTCAACATCTGGAAGGCCGGTCGAGACGGGAATCACTGTCTAGTCTACAACCGAGCCAGTGAATTAAAGTCAGGGGCCAACGACAACGACTTATTTAACGAAGCTCAGGCTGGTTTTAGAAAGGGGTATAGTACAATAGACCAAATTTTTACCTTACAAGGAATTGTTCATAAGTACTTGAGTAAGCGCAGGGGCAGATTTTATGCTATATACGTGGATTTTTTCTCGGGCCTTTGACAGCATTTCACATAAATTTTTGTGGAATAGGCTTCAAAAAATAGGAATACATGGTAGTGTTTTAAAATTGATGAAAAGTATGTATTCAAAGCTAAGAGCGTGTGTAAGAACTGAGCGTGGGTTAACTGACTTTTTCAGTGGTACTCGCCAAGGGTGTATGCTTAGTCCTTTTTTATTTAGTATGTATTTGAACGAGTTTGTTGATTACTTAAGAGAATCTTTAATTAGCGGAATTTACGTAAATGAGAATGTGCCTCAAATTTGTATGTTGCTATACGCTGATGATATGGTTGGTTGTGCAGAGACAGCATTTAAACTACAGCAACAAATTAACGCTCTGCATGAATACTGTCAGGATTGGGGTATGAAAGTCAACCTTACAAAAACAAAAATAATGGTATTTAGAAAGGGCGGACCATTGAGAAAATACGAAAAATGGCATTTTGGAAATGACAAAATTGATGTCGTCTCATCATATAAGTACCTGGGTATTTGCCTTACACCTAAGTTAGTCTGGACGCAAGCTACGGAAACTTTGTCTCACCAGGCACAGAAAGCAATTTTTTCAATNACATAAACGTTTTCAGTCAAAATGTGGACGACTTTCACCTAAAATTGCACTCGAGATTTTTGATAAAATGGTATACCCAATCATTAGCTATGGAAGTGAGATTTGGGGATTTAAAGAATACTCTAGTATCGAGCGCGTCCAATTGAAATTCTGTAAGCAACTGCTGGGTGTTGGAAGTAACTGTCCAAATCATGCTGTCCTGGGAGAACTGGGAAGGTATCCAATTTATGTAAAGCTGTTTGTTAAACTGATCAAGTATTGGTTTAAATTGTTAAAAATGCCAGCACATCGAAATCCGAAATCTGTCTATGACAAGCTTGTCACATTGGATGAGGCTGGTAGGAAAAATTGGGCTTCATCTGTTAGGAATTTGCTGCAAAGGTATGGTTTTGGTTTGGTATGGTACAATCAGGGAGTTGGCTGCGAAGCATCGTTTCTTGTCATTTTTGAGCAGCGAATTAAAGATTGTTTTTTACAAGACTGGAGCTTTGCTGTGGAGAATAGCTCAAAACTTAATACATATTTCTCATTTAAAATTGATTTTGAAATGGAATCCTATCTGTTGCGTGATATTCCATATATCTTTTTAGCAGCTATGGCTAAATTACGTTGCTCCAACCACAACTTGATGATAGAGAAAAGTAGACATACTTCGTGGACCAAAAATACCGTGTGTGTTGTTTCTGTGTGTCCCTAATTGAAGATGAATACCATTTTATATGTGTTTGTAAAATGTACTGCTCTCTGAGAACTGCATTTATACCTGAGTGGTGCTGGCGTGAACCAAATAAACATAAATTTGTAAAACTTATGAAAATGTCGGAGCCCATTGCTCAGATTAATCTAATGAAATTTGTATTTCACGCCACTGCTCTCAGGGAAAAGCTGCTCAGCGTTATCCTGTAAATTTCATGTAACATGTGGGCCAAGGCCTTAAATGTTGAAATACATGAACACATGAATACATGAAAATTAAAATCAGACTACTCGGATCTATTCCGTCAACTGAAGAGCACTGACTTAAAGATTGTACGTAACTGCATACATGCAACTTGTTAGATATTTAAATGATGGCATACCCTTTTAGCGTAAGATCAAGGGCCCTTGCCTAACACAAAATACTCGCAACTGATCGCTAATAAGACCGAGTGGTTCCATTGGAGTAAATGACGAGATCTCACGAGGATCTGAGTGATCTCGCCAAACTCGCAAGAAATTATCCTTACCGAACGCTACCCAGTAGGCCAGTATCAATAGCTTGTCACACTTTGTTCGCTGATTGTGACATCATATTACCCGCTGACGAGAATCGTAAATGTACGGGCTCACCCGAAATCACTCTCTATAATATTTGTTAATTTCCGTATGACGTTTCCGTGTACACAATACGTAATTAAGAATGAAACGTCATCAGAGCTTTCAAAATCATCGGTTCACGTTTCTAGTGTGCATTACTTCATGCAACTTTTGATGTGAAAATCAATATTGTTGCAAAATCCCGAAAGTCACAATTTTCGACTTTAAGCAAAAGTGGAAAACTTTAAAGTTTTAAAAAAGCAATTCCTGTGAGAATTTTAGAGAACAGTGTATACACCCGCACACCCGCACGCACACCCGCACGCGCGCACGCACGCACGCGCTCAGGCACACACGCATAGACACACATGTAGACAAATATATCACGCATTTTAAAGTTTAATCTTAATCTAGTCACCCATTTCTGATGCTCAGCAAGTAAAATGTTATTATCGGCGAGAATTGGGGATTTGTCATAAAATCACAAAAATTCACTGGCGGATTTTGTTGCTTTATATCTCTGGATTGGCTCTGGTCAAAGCTTATTACTCAAACATCCAACAACATTTCCAAGCGGGTTTTTCGACCATAACATTATTATGTCCCTTAGACATTTTTTAAAAATTGTCTGGTACTGCAGGTAACCCTAAAAACGATAGCAACTCCCAACGAATCACCAAATCCGTTTTTAAGACGGTTAGTTTTAATACTATTTCAGTAAGCTGTTTACACTAGATTTAATCATATTAATCTTGTTCACGTTTCCATCGAATTTTTATCCAACCTCTTCCAGGGTAGAGTTCAATAACGGTTGTACCTCTCTAGAAAACAAAATCTCGTTCTCGCAAGATTTGACGAGATATCGCCGTGTATTTTCAATGAGCGTACGTGATTTTGGCAACATTGTTCTCGCCGCAAAACAGCTTAACTTAACTCCACCTTAGTATTGTGCTTCCTTAGCAGAATAGCACCACGTGACTTGCATGTGATCTGCGCTCTAAATAAGCATGACCGTGAGCACGCGGTACTGTCGCTCAAAAGCTTACATCATCTGTAAGTTCACGTAATAACGTTTAATTGATTAATGAAAATGAGTAAGTTCGTTATTGTTCATTTTTATTAATGTATACTGTTGTTTTGCAATTGTTAACATTAGTTTTCAAGGAAATGTTTATGAACTCGTTAAAAAAACGAAACATCTGAGGATCTGATAGTTGTTTAAAATATATTTTCTTCCCCATAACTTTCACACAGTTACACAAAAGCTTCGTCAATATTCGTCAATATTAGTCAACGTAGGAGAACATTCGAAGTAACTTTAAGGAACTAGAAAAAGTTGAATTTAGTTGAAATGTTTATTGTTCGAAAAATGGTTTAATGTACAACACTATTTTTTTCTAATGGAACAACGTTGGGTAATAAAAATAGCCACGCATAAATAAAATACATCACAGGAATGAAGAAACACAAGGACACTAATAGCAGGCGCTTTGGCGAGTGACGTCTCATTTACAACACTATGTATTACGAACAAAGTTCAGACGTGTCGTTACTTTGCTCAGAACATCATCAGAGCAAAACCACACGCATTTAAGGTTATGTTTTGAGCAAAGTAACGAAACCTCTGAACTTTGTTTATAGTATGTAGTGTTGTAAGTACGACATCGTTCGCCAAAGCACTTTCTATTTGCTTTCTTTTAGATTTACTCTAAGTCCAGAATCAAAAATACAGAATTACAGAAAAGCAAGAGTACGTTTAAGGTAGATTAAGATGGGGGAAAACGCTTGCGCACACAATATTCGATCGTTGGAGCGAACAAAAAAACTAGACTGAGTGACCCCTAGCACCCTTAACTTTGATTAACAGACATTAATTTTTTCATGCTTAACAACTTGTAGCAAATTTCATTCATAATTTTCCGTTATCTTACTGTGGATTAAAACCTGTGAAAGAAAAGGAATTTCCGATCTCATTTACGGCAACTGTCTGAATTATTTATTGCCTTTGAAATGAAACAACCAATATCGCTGATTTAAGCAAACAGTCTGGCGATAAATTCGTGTATATAGGTAGTGTCTTTTAGAAATATATGCTTGAGATATGTCAAGCGTCGATATTTTCAGAACGATAAATTTTTATACGTTATCACGCTTATAACCCCGCAAGGTACACAAGATTCGCCCAATCGGGGCAAAGGAGCGGCAGTGTACTCAAAGTTATGCCAAGCGGAAATGAACGAAAAACTTTATCAGTAAAAACTTGTTTTACAAAGCAGAAGGCCCATATGAAGTGGCCACCCGGTGGAACAAAGGAAACGTCTCGGATCAACAGGGTAAGCCAGGATGAGACGGATTTCAGAAAGCAAGATTCTATACGCAATAATTGTGTATTGTCTTATCTTTTACATTGTAATATGGACGTCTGTTTACGGTAGGCACCGAGCCAGCAGTAAGGATGGAGGGGCCTTGCGCTATGAAACACTACCGAGTTCAAGAGAAGGGGTTTGGAAACACCGTTTGGTTAAAGAATATGGATTTCAAAGGACGCTCGGTGCGAAACAAAGATCTTTGAACGTTGTGGCGCAATCTGCCCCGCCGCCTACTGCAACAAACATTTGGGCAACAGCAACGTCTGCCGGACTTGTCTTAGACGAGGTGAAAACACCGTCTGCTTTTACAAATCACTTGGTCTCTACGCTAAGGGTTAAACCGTTAAAAGTAGTTAATCCGCATGACTTTCGTTACATTCTTAATAATCCAACAGTATGTGAAAACAAAACGGTGTCGTTTGCTGTGTATATCCACACAGCGCCATCTAATGTCCATCGCCGAAATGCGATAAGAAAAACGTGGGGAAACAAATTAGTGCTGGAAAAGTTGAAAGGGATAATTGTATTTCTGATGGGATACATCGATGACGCAGAGATGCAGAAAAAAGTTGCAAAGGAAAATGAATTGTATGGCGACATAATACAGGAAGATTTCTTAGACAGTTATCGCAATTTAACCTACAAGGGGCTTATGGGATTAAAGTGGGTGACGAAATTCTGCAAAAAGGTAAAATATATTGTCAAAGCAGACGATGACGCTTTCGTCAACATTTATTCATGGATACGACTGACGGTTAAAATTAGTCGGTCACACAAACGTTGGATAGCGGGCGACGTATTGCAGGGCATGCCGGTGCTAAGGGATCGTTCTACGTGTTCTAAGTGGTGTGTGAGTAAAAAGGAGTATCGCGAAGACACTTACCCCACCTATTGTTCCGGACTAAGTTTCACAATGTCAGCAGATCTTTTGCAGGAAATGCTCGAGATCTCGCGACACGTACGCTTCTTTTGGGTTGATGACGTATACATTTCCGGTCTTTTGCCGAAGAATGTTGGCAACGTCACATTTATTAACATGAGCAATAGGTACGCAGGATATAATTTTACCCAGATCATGAACGACCATATGAAACTGAAGTCCACGGTGCCAAAAAGTTTGATAGCCCACGCTTATCCAGAAGATATTATGAAACTGTGGAAATCGCCATATGTAAAATATTTGCAGGACTTTTGGCAAAAAATCAATTTCACAACAACTCGCAAAAGGTTTTAGAGTGGATGTGAAGGAACGCTCGACGATAACCCAGATATATTGCTTGTTAACACTTTCTGAGCTTAACTCTAGGTATTGCACATGTACATTTCGTAAAAAGTCTTTTTTAAAATGTTATCCACAACCAATCTCGAATGAAAACACGAACAAGACAAAAATGAGGCCGGGTTATGGTTTCGTTGCTGATCGCAAAATGCAAGTTAAAACCGGCTTTATAATCATGGTTAGTGTCGAATGGGGGTAACTAGCGTGGTTATGTACAGCGCACGTGTCTAATTTGGTTATGTACAGCGCACGTGTCTAGTGTTATTTTGCTGGGTCCATGAACACAACAGTTAATCAAATTAAAAAAAGTATTTAGTAAGTTACACAAGTACTTTAAAAACCGTACCGTTGTTAAATGACAAACTGAAATGAGTGCACTTTCTACAAGTTATGCATTTTGTCTGGTGTCTTGAAACAAAGTGGTACCAGTTCGTGATTTCGACGAGATAAGTCAGTGGACCTGTTTCCTTAGCTCCGGACTTGTTTCTCGAAGAGACTATTGGCTTTTGTCTATTGATTTTAGCCATAATCTGATTTTTTGTCGTTTGCGTTTCATGAAAGTTTTTTCTTCTGCCAAGTGGACCACACGACGGATATCCGTCTTTGACTACGAGTTGTAGGCAGATTTTCCGACTTTTAGCCTTAGACAGATTTCATGAAGCGGGCTAAGTAAGTCGTAGACAGATTTTTACCCGGAAATAAAAACACGAAAGTCAGCGGACTCTTCGATAAACAGGCTCCTGATGTCCCCGGATGTTAATGAGGCGACAAACACCCCACAATGCGCTTGAAAAGCTACAGTAGCGCCACCCTAGCGCCGCGAATGAAATCCACCGAATTTTGGTATCATTTTAATGTCTTAATGTAGTTAAAACTCTGATGTTTTGAACAAAAACGAGCTGTGTCTTCGTGGAAAAGACAGGTCGCCAAATACATGAGTATGATTCAAAATATCTTATTTGTTATCTGGAAGTTGTAAATGTGGTATACTTGCAAAATCATAAGCGCCTCGACAATAAAAATTGGAAAATTTCCGATTTACCCCTCTCAAAAGTGCGAGAGAAAACGCTAATCGGTTTTAGGTAAAAAATCACATTTTAAGGATTATTGTTGTCTTTTTACTGCCATTCGCTTTGTCCGCATCCATAAAATAACAACATCCGTTGTGGTTTTGCGATTTCAAGTCCACCTTAGTCTGCCTGACATTCGCTGGCCGTTGGTTATGTACCTATCGAATACTCGTTGTCATTTATCAGGTGAGGTTGAGCTCCGCCAAGAGAGGGTTAGGCTGCAACTGCGGAAGTTGCAGGTTCGACTCCGCGCTGAGGCTCATCTCAGAAAATTTTTCTCGCCGATGATGTCCCTTTAAGGGGCACTACTTTTGATTTATTTTGGTTTTGCGTTCGTCACAAGAAACTTTGAGTTCCGAAATAAGTTTTATACTGCACGAAAATGTATGGGACTGAAGCCCGTAGGAAGACTACTTTAGGAATAAGGCATCCTCGCGCTTGCGTTATCTAAGTTCGATATTTCAGATTTTTGTCCGTCCCAAAGCACACGGACTCTTGCTTTCAGTAGTTCAGAAATTCCGTCAATTTTCCTGTTTAAGCCAATTGTCTGACTCGCCTTTTGAAGCAGAAAACTTAAAATAGTAAAAACGGAAACGGACATTCAAACCCGTTCATCCACGCACTCGGAATCGAGTTTCAGTCGATAAACGTTGCACGATTGTAGAATGAGATGGTGTTACAAATACTTCGTTATCACACCGCACGGCTGAACAAATGCTCATTTTACGCAGGCGACATTATTGATTCTGATATTGCTCGAGAGTACATCGACGGTATTTTAGTGTTTCTGTCTTCAAGTCAGCAAAACTCACCAATAAGAAGTCAATTGCTGGAAGATTCACTTGACTTTTGAAAAAAATTCAAAATATAGGTTGACATTTCTAGTGTGTATCAGTGAGTACAAGGAAAAAATGTCTTTTGCGACCGTAGTAAAATTAATGTTCAGAAAACTTCATTCTATCATGCATGAAAATTTTAACTTTCTTAAATATATTGCGCTTATATTTTCTCCACGGAAGACCACCTCGTCTTGCACGACCAATGGGTGTGTCTCCACTCAAGAGCTAGTTTCTGCGTCCATGAAACGGATTTTAGTTCATGTAACAATTTCTATAATGTCTGGATTTTGTCTCGTATCACGAAGAAACCCCAGAGAGCAGAAGACACCATATTACTCTGCAATGAAAGAAAATGGCTATGCTCTCGTCCGCATCCTCAGAAAGTTGTTTATAATTGACTCACCAGTGAATATAAAGATAGCATTTACGTCCTGAATAGAAATCATAAAAAACGTGAACACCACAAAAACAAACACTTCGGTGTAACATCACCAAACCCTCTCTCAAACGTTATCTGCATGAGCTCTTACCCTCTAGAACTGTTGGTGATGACGTCAGCGCCTTATCAAACGAACTGACACTTCGGGTATCTAAACCTGCGATGTCTTCGATCGGGACCAGGTTTCAACGCCAATATCACATCAAGATCCCAGATAACAGGAAACAGCTCAGTATTTTTGCAACCAGTGGCATTTATAATCATCAGTACGACGGGCATTTGGTTACTAACGATAAATAACCTTACGCGAGATCAGAGGTCGTCGTTCCTCAAAGCACTACAATGTATTGGGAAAAAACTATATTGGATCCACAAAGCGTTTAATCATTGATTTTTATGCAAGGTTTAACTGGAAATAAAAGGCTTTTATTGAAAGTAAATAACAAGTGTCGTAAATGACATTTAAAGATTTGTGCATTAAACACAGGACGGCTTAGAAATAGTGGTATTTTTGTGCGTAATCTGTGCCTCCTTCACGAAATGCGTGTAAAGGTTCTCTTTCTTTATATCGCATTTACCATGCTAAACTGTGGATTATGCTTCGAAATGAATGGGCGTTATTGTACTCAACAAGTTCTTTAATGCATACAAGCTGCCATTACATGGTGCTGGTCATAACCTGGTGCTGCCATTTTGTGACGTAATGCCGGTTAACGTGCGAAAGCAACGTTTTAAACAGCAAACAAGCGTAGACCAACCCTCCTTGTGCTTAGCGACACGAACACGAATTATGGCAGAAAAATTATAACACGACTACACGCTTTGAGCAAATTGTCATTCTGTGGAGACGTCTTGCAATTGTATCGAAATGTTGTATTTATCTTAAAACAAATTATTTTCAACGGACACACTTCTGTGCGATGGAGGTATCGTAAGCTTATATTCACATGTGTCATCACCTGGCAGACGTCATTTTATCAGAAATTTTCTTATCAACCACTTGCATTCTTATACATTTATATTGTGTATTTAACGTCAATAGATCGTCAGTGTGTTCATCTTCTTTCTCAGGGATGGTTTATTGAGCTTATCTACAAGGATTTTCACATATCGCAGACGGGACACACAGCTTGACATAGCGCTCAAAAGTGCAACATTCGCCGCATGTTGTAAAATATGATGTGAAAAAATAATCCGCCATTATCTGTTTCAGTCAGACGTTTGCCATTAGGGCATGGAAGTGAGAGAGAGAGAGAGCGTGAGAGAGAGAGAGATTGAGTGAGATAGAGAGAGAGAGACAAGGATTTCTCACTCAATCATATATACATGTATGGTTATTAACATTCATTCGTGCTTTGCGGTTTGACGAAATGCGATCAGATAATTTAACGCGGTGTCAGCTGGAATGCAACTCCCGCACGTAAGCATTGTATTCTATATATATTAGTAGAGCCTGCAACCCCGAGACTATCCGCAACAGTTTGCACAGTGAATTTCCAGCTGTCTGCTTGCTGAGTTTTGATCGAGTTTTGTGGTCATAGCTATCCAGGCCGGGCACGCGCCTCTCAGATACATGCAGCTCGCNAGAGAGAATACGTTTATTAACTTATATATCAATTAGTGCATTACGGTGAAAACATATTGAGAATCACCGTACATGAAAAAAGAATGCAACAACAGAGATCAACAACAGTGAGACAGTAATGACTATTTACTTTTCATACATTTGATATACGATTAGAAGACTAGCATAAGAAATCAATGGTATAAGTACTGCAATAAATAAGCAAATAAATAAATAAAGAAGTAATAAATAAACCCGACACCTCAGCAAAAATAAATAACGCGGTGCTGCACATCTACACAGAGTACAACACGACCAGCAAATTGATTGTGTGCAAGTGATAACTGCATTTGTATGTATGTGTGCGTGCGTCTATGAATGCAAAAATTAGTAGTTGCAATTTGTATATGGTTCTTCACACTGGGTATAGTGGCAAGAGAATCAGCTCGAGTCATTGCGTAGTGAACAAGTATATAAAATTTTGTTCCTGTAATATCTTGAAAGTCCAGCAAGTGAGTGAGTGTTTATCTTATCGAGAACTGAAGAAGGTATTTTATTTTCATTGACAATTATAGAAACATGAAAACGTAAACATCGAGCTGCCGTGATTGATTTGTAAAATCGTGTCTTGAGTATAGGACTGTAGTTACGATAAGTAACAATAAATTTTTCTAAGAGATCTGACAAATGATAATATCTAATTGGTCTGTTGTTTCGGTTGTGATAGCAAATGAAATTGTTTTGAAAGTAATGTGGAAGTTACATAATTATGTTATTTTTAAACGGGTGTGGAAATGTTTTTCAGTCACGTGATGTGGCCACAGGTGTCGTGCTGACCAGACTTAAACATATTTGCGGAAGTTGTTTGTGTAATAACTTGTAGTAATATATTTTCAACCTGTATAAGAGTCTCAAGATAAGTAGATTTGTGGCGGTTGTCAAACACCTCTTGGTGGCTATCCTCTCAAGTGATAGCCATCACGCAGTGTTGGACAACCGCCAAGTAAATGCAACCAGGCCTCCGATAGGTAGCATCATATTCCCTATACTAAGTAACAACGCCAGCCATGAACATCATTTTGCGTTAGATATCGATTTCAGTTTGCTGGAACCAGTTTTGAAAAAAAACCACGCTAATCGAAGACTGGTGTTTTAAAAAGCAGTGGTTCACAGTTTCAGAATTAAAGATGGCTTTATTTTATATGCTAAAAGTGCATTTCAATCCCACGTACGATCTAAACAGGGAAAATCCCGAAATTAACCTTCAGAAACTTGCCACAACACCACTTGGTTTCCAACATTAAAAGAAATTGAGGGGTCACGTGACTTGTGGCGGCCATATTTGGACAGGTTGACCAACCCCGTCAAAGATGATTGACATACATTACAAGATTACGCCCTGAACCTCATTTTTAAGATGGTGTGGAACACAAACACGAACCAAAACAATGGGATTCAATGGCAACGCTGCACAAGGCTTTAAATCTATGAACATAAAAATCGAAGTTTTCTACAGTTACCTGCGATACATTTTATTCTGTTACCATGGACACAAAGAAGAGACATCTGCCAGAATGATAAGTCTCCTACATCTTAGTTGTCTGTATGTACC
>NMRA01000206.1:526363-548356 GCA_002633005.1 Phoronis australis
AATTCTAAGTTAAGGGCTAAAATGAGCCGTCAGTGGAATAAAGTTACAAATAATCATTAAAATACTAACTTTAACATTCTCAATTAGTTGAGTTTTGGATTAGAATTATTGAATTTAAATATAGGTTGCTTGCTCAAACTCGAAGTTTCACCTACGACAGGCGTACAAGTTGAAGCACAACTGAAATCCGCCATGTTTACTATTTCATGTCCTTGAATTCAGAGTTTTGAGATTGTTTTGGAAATTCCATCGCCAATTCACCACTCACGAAGACACTGAGTTAATGGGATCTGGGAAAGAAAGATAAGGCTTCGAAGGTTTATGCAACATCAGACTGAGGGAGGTGCACGCAGCTTTTATTTGGATTTTGGACGGTTGAAGTTGGGAGCCTCGGCTTGGCAAAGTTTAAGTGTCCAACCTTTATGTTTTCTCATGTATATTATTGAGTGACGTCATTTGCGATAAACCCAAGCGCCTGTGGTTGCAGTACAGTATTCACCTTGCTTCAGGCTCTACATCCGTACAAAGCCGTGTGAACACAATGAGGATGTGCACTGACAACGCGTATAAATATCATGGTCACACAAGAGCGTTTTAAAACACGTTTACTAATATATAGGCCAATACGTAGTCAAAACATTGCAGCGTAACTACAAAGCCATAGTAGAAATTAAAAGTTGTTACAACATAGTGGCAGCGGAAGTGAATCTTCATAATGTGATTATTACGACCGGACACATGTTGCTAAAAGAGCCTCACGTACTTGAAAATAGCCTACTAATTGTGTATGAAACTGGCTTGGCTTACACACGTCTTTCAGCGCAAGTAAACCTAAACATTGCACATGATTCTCTCCTATACATCTCATGACATCAACAAAACCGGAACCATTCATGTCACAAGTCCCGTTCACATGGACATCATTTGCATATTATTTGCAAATTAGTGTAAAAATATATGTACTACGCGTTCACAAGACTTTATAAAAACCAATACCTGTGCGCTGTACCCCCAAATGGGCTGCCATCATAAGTAAAACGCTTTTCGCGAGGAAGAGGAGATTTCCATACTATTATCAATTGGGTTAATGTTTGTGGCGCCATCGAAGAGAAGTTAATGCAACAGGGAACGATCACAAGACTGGTGAGACTGCATATTGTAAAATAATATTTGAAAATGACAATGGGTTTACAAAAAAATTGAGGATGATGAACTTGTCCAGTTCGCAATAAAGGGAAGAGGTGTTTTTCTTTGGGTCTTCTAAAAGTTCTTAAACATTATTTCCTTCCAAAGTGAAAGCAAGCAGTTTGTCTCAACATCACTCCACCACTGACCTCGTGTGGCAGGCATTTTGAAGTGTGACGGTTACCTTGTGCCTTGAAACATACTCGATTGCCCAGTGTCAAATATTTTTATTTGATAGCGAACTTGCAAATTTTTTTTTAAGTCTGGTCAACATGCCACCTACGGTCATATCACGAGACCACAGGTGGCGCGCTGACCAGGCCTAAAAATGTTTGCGATACACATTTTCACGTCGTTTTAAGAATTACATATTTATATGAAATCGAATTGAAAATTACCTTTTCTATTCTACGTTTGTGTGAACTCACGATATTCGTCTATTATTCTGTGTTATAGTATGGCTTACGAGTGTAACTGTTGCAATTGATGACTACGAGTCTGAACTCCAAATTTGGGGTTTTTACTCAAGTTAGTAGCTCAAATCTAAACATTATTAATTGGGAACAGGGTCTAGAAACTCATGTAAATAAACCATCATGATGTACTCAAGGACGCACTTATCTCAAGTTTGCACAAAAGTAGAACGGAGAATAATTTCAAGTTCGAATTTGAGAACAAAGATTAGACCCCGGCACCATTGATTAGTGATCTAACTGTCGTCCAACAATACACAACTTATTTGACAGAGCTTTGGTGTTGAATTTTGCGTAACTTTAAGCCCATCTGTGCGATCGATGTTGAAAACTATTGTCATTTGCATACCTTAGTAAATTATCTTGCCATCACACGTTCAGTGTTGACTTATACTCACGTGCAACTTTATTTTGGCAGTACCTCCGTCGGCAGTGCAATTTCCTCATGATATAAATTTTTACACGTGTGTATTTGCGTTCACAATACAAATAAAATGCCCACCGTAAGTAAAAGTAGTCCTTGTTAGCGGGCCTTATGCCGTTATGTGCGATCACGATAATCAGCGAAATCCTTCACAGAATTACTTTTGCAATCACGTTCAACCACGTGTTGTCCAATCACATTCTTCAGCAAGTAGATAAAGACGAATACTCACGGACATTGGCGAATACTCACGGTCTTTGGGGCATAAGTATGGGAGTGGACAACGTTTTCTCTACTCAAAGACATTGCCTTAAAATGCAGTCACGACGAGTATTAACTAAACAAGTTTTGTATGCTAGAAAATGTGTGTAGACATCTCATAATGCAACACAATTTCTTATTTAATGACAGAAATAAGCGTAATTAGATACCACCGGTAGACATAGCAACAATAACGATTCCCATAGCTACACGAGATTTTTTCTGATAATAAGACAACATGGTCACGACATCTAATTAGTTACAGGTAATTAACACTCGTCCCTTGTTATTTCATTTAGCAAAGTTTCGGGTTACTATGGTAACATGTTCACAGGAAATATTTCCCAGCGGAAATCCATCAGTATATGCTGTCAAACACGTTCGTCACTTAGAAATCATTACTTGACTTCACTATTGGGATGCGATAAAACACCAGTAATGACTGACACGGATGCTAAAGACCGGAGGCGTGTTCCGCAACGCTAGACCCTCATGATGCTTGCCGTCAGAAATCCTGGCTAATGGAACGGAAAGCTTCAATTTTCTTTCGTTTTCCAACACTCCAACTTCGTCGGTTAACCATTGGCAGACATTCTGATACAGTACGCGACCTTACTCGCGAAACATTAGCTTTTAACTCACGTAGTACTGAGGGTTCTAACGCAGCTCTCAAGAAACTCGTCAGTCGGAACGCGTTCCTGGCTCACGCGAAATTTTGACACGCTTTTGTTTCATTCCCCACCGCAACAGTAGGGACTAAAGGGCAAGGCTCACACTGAAATGTTCCTAACCGAGTGCTCGAAACTGAAACCTAAACAGTCAAAATGCGAGTGGTCAAGATTTTTCCTATGAAATACAGAAAGTTTATTTGTACTAATGAGTCGCAGCGACTTCGAATTTCCTGAGGTCACGCGCTTCGCTGGAAATGCACGTCGATATCTCGTGACCTTCCTATTTAGCGAGGTTCTCGCATCTGCAGATCGTTGGCCTGATTGGTACCGTAAAAACACCCCGTTTTCACTGCTCAGCTGTAACTGTAACAGTCGTAATTACGTGATCTTCGTAAAAATCAGTCGAAAATTTTTGCACTGATTTGGTCCTCTAGTTAAAAAGCGTGCTTGTTCAATGACACAGGCTTAACCTATGTAGTGTAAAATAACAAACTGTTATTTTGAATGTAAATTTTGCACTGGATGGTCCAGGAAATCAAGGAGAAGGATCCCAAGGAAAAGACTGATTTTTTTTCTTATTTTTACGTGTACTTGTGAAATGGAACGGGAAAAGGGCCAACTGGTGTGAAAAAGCAAAAACTTGAGAAAGTATCTTGATTTCGTAGCGTTTGTTTAAAAAAATTCAATAAGCGTGACGGTTCCGCCAACAGATAGCACGTGCAGTGTATATGTAAAGGAAGGAAGTGGATCATCTCTGTCGAAGAATTCTTTAATACTTGTGAATAGCCTCTGTTAGCGCCAACATGGATGAAATTGGAACACGGGTAAGATTGCTGTCGGATTAAGGTAGTTTTCCATGAAGTCTCAAGTGTTCAAGTCCTAAAATACAAAACGGGTACACAGTATTTTGCAATAATGTTGATTGGCTGAAACCCTTTCACGAAAACATTGAATGACTAAATGAATACACAAAACGTGCCGAGAGTGGCGTAGGCCTACATGAAATAGTGTCCCACGAGACATCATTCCGCGTATCGACCTCGACCTTCGGTCTCAGTCGATACGCGGAATAATGTCGAGTGCGATATCATTTCATGTACACCACTCGAGGTACGTTTTGTATTTATCCCATACGCATCGAATTCGTGAGTTTCTTTTGTTTTCTTTCGGCATTTTATAAATACTTCCCCCTGACTGTTTACGTGGCTAATCACAATCTGTTGTATATGTACGTGCGCGTTATGTTGCTAACTTACTATAGTAAAAGAAAACAGTTTTAAATGTAACGGTTTATTACTTGAAACTGATAAAAAGTGTGAAAACGACAGTTATCGTGCATTGAACTTTTATCATATTTCGAAAATAAATAAATAACAAGAATATTTATAACATTGTAAATCCTCATTGGGTAGCTGTACTCATTCATGAAACTAGGTCATTGACGGAGCGTATAGCCTACACGTCGTCTGTTTTCACGAAGATGTTAAAAATGCCACCGTTTACATAGACAGATTTAGGGGAAGGGCCCAGGGGGCCCGCCCCCCCCCCTTGGCTGCCGCAAAAAATAAAACAGTAAGAGCGCAGGGAAATGTTGAGTTTATTAATTGAACCCCGGTAATTAAAATTATACGGATGAAAAAAGATTTAAATGTGTGCAGTTTTAGTGTTGGGGGGGGGGGGCTCAAATCCAATTTCAAGTGTCAAATTCGGAACACGGCGCATTCGTAACGGAACTATGGCTAAGTGTAGGCTCTCCCGCGATATCCCAGGCGACCGGCAGTGGCGCTGCGCACTACGACTCCGTTTCCGTCGTCTGCTCCACTGTGCAATGAAGAAAATTTACTTCATTTTTTAAAGAGAATGGAACCTGAGTGACGATGAAAAAACAGAAGCTGCTGGTAAGATGTGAATTTTAATCGAAGCCTTAGTGAATCACTCAGAAACTCGCAATACTCTCTTTGCCAAACCTTATCTTAAGACGATTTCCAAAGCAATCCCGTCCCGGATTTGCCCTTTTTGGCATTTGAAGACTATTTTAAATACGACAAATTTGTTAAAAATCGATGGCACAAAATATAAAACATGTAATAACCATTACAAAAAGGAGAAGGTTTCGCGCGCAAACGCTGTCGACCATAAACAAGTAGGTCTCTTACTATTCGCAAAGAAGTAAAATCGTTGTGGTGTAGTGGTAACGCACGCGCCCACTAATCGGCAGGTCGTGAGTTCAATTCTTTGATACTTTATTTTTTCCTGTTTGACACGTTCTCCGTTTTTTTTTTGGCCTTTTTTTCTTGAATAATACTTCAGGAATCAAGGAAAATGCTTGATTTTTAGAGGTAAGAACAGAAAAATTTCCTGGGCGGGAGNACAATCGTGGTTCAGTTTTCGCAAATTCTTACTGCCGGAAAAAAATTTGGCCCCCCCTTGTGATATCCTAGATCCGCCACTGGTTTATGACAGCTCCGTCGAATGTAAATGTTGTAGCGATGTTGCAGGTACGTTCTCGCATTTCTACGGATTCTGTAGCATGGATAGGTTCACTTATTGCTGGCGCGGTCGTCGTTGCTGCTCGTGTAATATTGTCGCCGATAGTATCGGGTGCTGTCATGGCCAGTGACAACAATGTTTGATATTGGCGAGGAATCGGTGCCTGACTTGCAGACGATATATAACATATAGAAATTGAAAACTGCGACAGAACTGTCGTATAATTAACAGCCTTGTCCCAGATGTTACGATTGAGACCTGGTTGCATGTTGAGTGGTATTTACACTGCTACAGTACAATTGTATTACTTTAAGCTATTTTCCGAAAGTTTGATGATCTAACCAGCTAACGACGTCGAGTCGATATTGACCTACTTTTTGAACCTTCAATGTCAGAGGTCACTTTTGAAGTAGTGCGGGAGGTGAATACGGAAAACATTATTACATGGCCGTATTTCCCTCGACAGATTCAACGCGTATGGGATAATAGAAAAAAACACTACAACACGTGTTGTGAATTCTATATTCGAATTAAAGCTTTAGTGTCCACGACTACATAATGAAAACGATCCCAAATTTGAGTCCATGAACTTTTATTCCACAAAAAGCTCATACTTAAATACAAGTCCATGGCTTTATATAACAGGTTTTGCGCTGCTATATGGTATTTTTATTCAATCATGAACCATTTTTTTAAAATTTTGCAGCTTCGATAAATCTCGCGTAGTCACGTTTGCCGGAACTTTGTCCTTCCGGTTAGCGCCTCATCTATACGTCATCAATGACCAATCATATTTAGCAAAATGCCGAAATTTGCTATGTCGAGATCTAGCATGAAGATACGGAACTTTCATATGAGATGTGATGTAGCTCA
The DNA here is from genome assembly GCA_002633005.1 of Phoronis australis. Lineage (NCBI taxonomy): Eukaryota > Metazoa > Phoronida > Phoronidae > Phoronis > Phoronis australis. The sequence continues at coordinate 532,741 of NMRA01000206.1, forward strand.
GAATAAGCAACCCCTATCTGTCAGAATTTCATTGAATATAGTGAATGTTCTACGAATACCCAAAACCCAACTTAGAATGCTAACAATATACTTACATATTTTGCACCTAGACTTGTTACATTGTGTGTTGCCAATATGTTTGTCAGTTTGGTTTTTATTGTTCGTATTTTGCTTTACCTAAATAATTTTCAGGCTTTACATATTCGCCAAGAAATTGTAGGTAGATGAGGAAATAGGTGTTTCATTAAAGGGGAAGTGACAAAGTGGAAAGATGTTTTCTGAAGACGTGGCCAACTCCGTTTAAACATGGATTGAACATGGTTATGAAAGGTATTATTAATATTATCTTTCGTTTTAGTTCCTAAAGATTCATTTCTTGTGAGTGAGCGGACTTTGTCAAACTGTTTGTGTATAAGATGTAAGGAGAAATGGCGTTGAAGTAAGTAATGTTTGAATTCTTCTAAACGGTTCTTAAAGGCAGTTTCTTCTGAACAAATGCGTCGAATTCTAAGTGCAAGGCTATAAGGAAGGCTTTTCTTACAATGAAAGGGATGATACGAGTGATATGACAGATAATGGTGTTTGTCAGTTTCTTTACAGAATAATTCATCATTACTAAGGATGGCAGTGACATCTAAACATGAAATTTTATTTTGAGAAATGTCGTGCCTGGGTGAACTTTATAGTGGGGTAAAATTTGTGAATATCCTCTAAGAATACACATAATTTTTGAGGGCCATGGGTCCAGATCATGAAAATGTCGTCGATGTATCTCAGCCAGAGAAGAGGTTTTTCAGAGCAAGATTTGATGAAGTTGTTTTCAGGGCAGAGTATTAGCGGATTTTGCCCGTCTGACATTAGCACCCCCGAATTGGGATTTATTTCCATTTAGTTGACCTGCAAATGTCAAATAAATGATAATGGAAGAAAAAAAAGAGGGTTACATGTACAAGTTTTTATACATGTATATCCTCAAACGTAACGTCAACTGACTCACTGGACAAAAGTCATCGGGTTCAATTTTGAATATGATTGCGCAATACATCCAGAAAACAACTTGTTTTCATTTGAAAGACCTTAGACTTGACTTTTGTAACAAGTTAAAGCAGATTTCTTGCTAAAATTTCGTTCAATTTGTCTGTAAACTATGCTCATCTTTTCCAAAATCGACAGTTTGGCAAAACAATTTTCACTATGTAAAGTTAAGGTAGGATATTTTTTGGTAAGTCGTCAAGATTTACTCCTTAGCTGTATGTTCAAAAGTTACATGAAGCAGTAACGTGCAATATGGCAGTAAGAGCGACACAGAACGGCCACTAATATAAGCTATTAAAAGTGGTGTTTGGATTATCTCCCCTATCTAACACAAAGCCGTCAAATTTGAGTAAATGCCAAATAATTATTTACAGTATACATAGGTTATTCCAGTCACCATAGTACAACGTTCAATCTATTTTGTAAGCTACTTATTTTCGTTGCTGAAAACATAAAATTTTAGAGATGGCTAATATGACCAATTGCTGTCTAGTGCTCCACAAAAAAAATTAGGGTCATTGAGTGCACAAAATGTGTCATTTAGGTTTTTAATAGGATCCCTGTCCATGTACAAAAAATGAAGTTGTTTTGAATTTTGAGGTATACACTGATTTTTTAAAATCTGGTTTTATGCAGATTGTTTCTTAATCTCTTCCTATTAAGAGTAACTTTTTAGGTTACTTTATATAAGAAAATTGCCATGCAAGAATTGAGATTATTCGTGTACGATATCCCAGTATTTTAAATTTCATCTTAAAACCAAGCAGATCTTTCATGGGAAAACAGCTTCCAAATCGAAATTTTAAGTCCCCATGGCTACGTGTTGATCCCCTTACACTCAAACGGGAATGCATTTAATTTCGTTTCCTAAAATCAAGGGAGATGTCGTTTAGTGGAAACCTAAGCATTTGCTGTTAGCGCATTGAAATCGCACCTAAAACAAAGACTGCTCATGTGGTTATGTATTAATGGGTGTACACGTGCAGTGTACGTCTACAGGTAGAATACTTACCGGGTTGTATATTTCCACTGAAGGCAATGTATATATAAACAAATTGCAATACGGTGAATTTATAGAGCGATGGCAAGGTCTTGACCTTTTTTGTTGATTATGAATGAATCATAGTCTCTACTTGTTATTTAATGTTAAATTGCATCTGCACATATCAGCACTGTAAGTTGACCTTAACTGATCCTTGACTAAACAATAAAGTTATTGTGTTGTGTAATTGTGCGATCTATACCGTACTTATTATATTTATTATATTAAAAAAGAATACTTACCGCCAATTGCAGATTGAAAACCGGCATTATAATGCACCGAAACTTTCAGTTGGGATGATTTACGTTTATCGATAAACTGGTCAGCCGAGTCTGGACCGCTGACCAGTGCCCCATGCAGAATGTTAGGGTTTGGCGTAGTGGCCTCGATGTTTGTCCGGTCACATGGCTCTTTAAGCGACAGTGGGCACGCACTGTGAATGCAGAGTTAACAGGATTATTTACACAGTAAAGGAGGTAAGCACGTCCCTTCAGGTTTGTCTCCCAAAGCAATAAGTAACAAATAAAAATAAATAAAAAATAAACAAAAAACGGAAAAGAGTGAAAAAGACAAAATACATACATTAGTTTTCAAAATAAATCGGACAATATCGCATCAGACAAAATTTCTACGCGGATATTTAATTCTTGCAGACCCAACTAGGCTTTAGCACCGGTGAAATTCTGTTTCACTTTTTTTCGGAAGTTTTAGAAGGATTGCTCAGGCTACCCGAAATAACGACTACCCTGACGAAAGGTCGACAGCAGCTTTATTTTATCACGACACAAGTCTCGTCTAGCTTTGCAGAACTTTCCGATTTATGAATGAATAAGAAATACTAACTCCAAAAGTAACAATCGCAAGGACATCCAAAATGCACCAAAAGAACTTTTTTTCATACTTTTATTTTGCCCTAGCATGATAATTACATGTCGCATACATGTAAACCAATACAGTATACATCGTTTACGAAGAATAACATTACGTAAGTCAACAAGTAATTTAATAAAGTTGATGAACAATTGGATATTAAGAGTTTTTTAACAAACTTGTGGCTAAATATGTAATTTTTGCTAGCATGATCAACAGATTAATGTTACAATTTTCCGACTGAATGTTTCCCAAAAAAAACAAAAAACACTGCTATCTTGTCCACATGAAAATTTACATGTAATGTTTGTTTTAACCACTCAGCAAACGGGAGTCAGAAACCGGAGACAAGACGACATTCCCAAAAGAGATGGAGAAAAGTTTCACTGTGTACACCACAGAAAGAGCATAGATCACTTGTTTTTATTTTAATTTTATGTAAATAACTATTAGTTGGTAATATTCTGTGAATTAAGCGGTATTGAAACCAACGCAATTTTGTATCTTTTGTACAATTGAAGGGTAGTTTATTTACTTTTCTCCACCATGTATCAGAGTCACGTAAAATTTATATTATTTATAACACCGTTTATATCTATCTCAGATGACCACTTGTTTTTATATTTACAAGCTGTCTGAAGTGACTGTACTAAGGTGTCATGAATATTTACCTCTTGTGATTTATTATGTAAAATTTTATAAATATAACTTGGAAAATTTGGTAAAAAGATATTGTCTTGTCTATTCTTAAGACCCCTGTACGCTGCAAAGGTTACACTTCTTAATCCATAGAATTCTAGTATTGGAGGTTGAAAGTTATAACTATTACAGAGTTGTTCATAGGACATAAAAGAGCCTTCAGCCTTAAACAAATCACTATAGACTCCCCTTTCATACCAGGACTTGTAAAAAATAGATTTTCTACCAACTTTAATCTTTGAAATTATCAACTTTACAACTCAAAACTGCCTCAGCAAGGTCACGTATGGTATTTGAGGTGAATAGTTTACGACGCCACAATATTTTCAAAGACTTAATAAAAGAAAACTAACATGAACCACTTTTAAACCACCATGATCCTGATTTTGTACAATTTAATTTCGGCTAACTCTGTCATTCTTCCCATTCCGAATGAAGCCAAAGAAAACTCGCTCTAATTCTTGAATAACGTCATTGGAGGGGCTAGGGACAGATTGAAGCAATTGAACAATCCTGGACAATAAAAGTGTCTTAACCACGATTATTTCACCTAAAACAGTAAGAATTGTTCTTGACCAAGAGCTCACCATTTTCTTAATTTCCAAAAACCTGAAACTATAGTTAATACCCGGCATTGCATTATAATCAGTGGAGAAGTTGATTCCCAAAAATATGAAACGTTTGTTGGTCCATTACAGGTTCTAATTGCCACAAAGTTTTTCGTCCGAGTCTTTTTTGAATCAATCCAAACACATCTTGTTTCCTCGATGATTGGCTTCAAACCAGAAAATTTCGCAAATTGGTCAATTAAATTCAAAGATGGTCTAAGAGATAACTCAGAACCGTCCAAAATTAAACAAGAGTCGTCAGCGTTCTGGATCAATTTACACTCAGAAACACCTATCCTGATCCCAGTGATGCCACCATCCCGACAAAGTAAGTTACCCAATATTTCTACACATAATACAAAAAGGTAAGGAGAAATAGGGTCTCATTGACGACAGCCTCTCCCCATATCAAGAAAATCAGAGAAAATCCATGTTGGAGAACACAAAGACAAGATTTGTTGTAGAGTGTTTTAACCGTGTCAATGAACCTTGGGCCAAAGTTAAAGTATGGCAATGCCTTTAGGATATAGGAAACCGAGTTGAAAGCTTTTTCAAAATCGATCATTAAGAGCAGTCCGGGAAAGGGTTTACAGTCTTAGAATTGAATTACATGATATAAAATTCTTATGTTTTCCCCAATATATCTGCCTTTCATGAAACCTTGTTGGTTCTCGTGAATAAGGGATCCGAGGACGCTTTTTAGGCGTCTTGCAATACAACCAGACAAAATTTTGTAAGTAATATTCAATAGTGAAATTGGACGCCAAATTTTGATGAATTCTCTTGGTTTATTTTTTTGGTATATACCCTGTTTTTGAGTTGTAGATAATTCTCCTTTATTGATACCTTCTTCAAAAGATCAGAACAAATAATATTTAAGGTCTGGCCAAAAAAAAATTCTACTGTGAAACCATCTGGGCCAAGACTTTTGTTGTTTTTTAAATCTTTCAGAGTTGCATGAATTTCCTCCAAAGTGATAAATTTTTCAAGTTCGACTCTGATAGACTGGTTCAATTCAGGCATTGGGCACGATGCCAAAAGTTCATTTAAATTAACATCAACAAGGACGCCGTCTTTACAGGAGTATAAATTTTTATAAAAAGAAGTGATCTCCGAGAGGATAGCGGATTGTTCCTTGATAATAGCGTTATTGGTGCTTAGTAGCTTAGTTACATTCTTATTCACAAAATTTCGTTTTTCTAATGCACAAAAATATTTGGTTGGTTTTTCGCCATTTTCAACCCAGTTAATTCTCGATATGACGTCATGCATGTATTCTCTGCGACAATCTTCATATTCTGACTTCTTAATTTCCAGTAGAACAGCAATTTCAGGATCGTCACTCTCATTGAACCGATCTTGAAAGGACATTAACTGTTCTTCCAAGTCTTTTCCTTTTCTATTTTTTCTTTTTCTTAGAGATACAATAGGGAATAGTTACAGTTCGAATATTTAACAATAACGTCTCCAAAAACAATTGATCAGATATATAAAACTGAAGATTATCAGAGTCAATTTCATGTATTTTGTTCAAATCGTATACTGGAAGAGCATAATGTTTTTTTTGTACGCAATATCTCATTCTTAACGAGATTAATATATTCTCTGTCTTTTAGCAGTGAGGTATTAAATTTCCAAAACCTCGGTCCTTTTTTGAACGTAGTTAATTGTATAGTTAAGACGACGTTGTTATGGTCCGATCAGTAGCCCGACTGTATTTCTACCTTTGGCGGATAGAGATGCAGACGACAAACACGTACTCAATTAGTTAATGACCACTAATTGGCCCACAGCACTCAAACTCTTCCGAAGATGAAAAGGTGTCATTGCTCCTTAACAAAATCCTATTTGCCAAATTTCATGAAAATCCATCAAGGAACTCCAAAGATTCATAGGCAAACGTGAAAAACTTAATTGCAACTAAGAGGCAGAGCGACATCGGCTCGTTCAGAAACTTGTCCTCGTCTGTAATTTTCATAGAAACCCATCTGCCAAATTTAATTAAGAATCTACAAGACGTTTACAGGACGAAGGAAGCAGGACGCCCAGACACCAGAGGGTAGGTGACGGCAGTATGTACCCAAATATGGATATATGGACGCATCAAAATCGGTTTCAGAAAGGCATTAGTTTGACCTTGACGGGAAGAAAATATCCAACATCTCAGCCAGTGTCTATAGAATTAATGTTACCTAGCAATGTGCCACGGTCTCTGAGGGGGGTTGTTCCCAAATCCGACCACGTAGCTTCTGTTCGCAGGATTGTCACCAAGGATGTAGTGAATCTGCCCTTTAGCAAACGAGTTGTAATCAGCATAACAGTCGTCTATTTCCGACAGCCACAGTGCAATGAAGGCCATGTTAGCTGCAAATTGGAAAAAAGGTTGAATCGTAAAAACAATAGGTCTTTTCGCGTACAGCCCCGAACAAGCTTTGGTCCAATCATTGTTTTCAAATCAACCTCTTATCCTATCACAAGAAATCAATGACATGAGTTAATTGTATTGTCCGCCATCTTGACTATTAATACAATCAGTGGCTGATCTAGGATACCATAAGGGCGGGAGCAATATTTTGTCTGGGACAATTGAGCAAAGCACGATTAGGAGAATACAGCGAGGCTCGAGCTCCTACTGCAAAAATAAAGGGAGGACTAAAATTAAAAACGAAAGCAGTTGCGCAGGTCGTCGGGGCCGGACACTTAAAATGGAGTGTGACCCCCCAACAGCCGCTTCGTTATTATCGGGGTTAATTGTCAATTCCTTACGGTATTGCTGTCTTATCTTTTTGCGGCACCCACCTATGAAAATGAACCAACCACTAGCAGACATTCGAAATAGCCGCGTCACATTGAAATTCGCTATCCTTGCCAAACGTAAGTTTTGAACTCGATACGTGACTACTACTTACATTGTTGTTGGCTTCTTTCATACAAAGAGTATGTTGCGCTCAATCTAAATATGCAAGGAAAATAACAACATATCCCGACATTCATCCTTCGTATATACATAAAGATATACATCTGGATGAGTTGAAATTGTTATTTCATGGGAATTTTCATTTTGAGCGTCACATGCCAAACTTCATGCACCTGACGTCAAGCTGCTTGGTTACTGCAATATTGTGGCGGGCAAATATAGTAAGGGCCTTCGCCTTCTGCGTCTCAATGTTCACTTTGGCTAGTCCGCTTCCAGCCACCGGAAAGGTCCTCTGAGAATACTCTTCACAATCAGCTCGCTATGGGAAACATCACCCCCAACGCCCTTATCTTCAGCGGGTGTAGGTATAGATTTTTGCCCAACATGTTCTGTGAACCAACTGGCAGAAGGTAATTCAGGTAAGCAAATTCATGCCAAGCTCGCCCAGGTGCAGGATTTTAGTTCGTACATGCGTAGATATGAAAAACCTCCTAGGGGTACATTTTTAAGATGAGACTACGAAAGTACTCGAGGTGTTCTGAATGGGAGAAGCAGCAAGGGTACATATCTTATTTCAATAGATCTACTTAAGGATCCTATAGAAGTGTCCAAGTTTGATAACATAATATTCCAGAAATGACGGATCACGTGATCCATGTAAGACTTTCATATGCTTTATGCAATGCTATGTTATCTAACACGCTATGATGAATTGTTTTTGAAAAGTTCTTGCATGAGAGGATATGGAAATATGACTTTTATTGTTTTTATGAAAAAATCACCACTAGGGGACGCTATAAAGCGAAAAGGAAATGATAATTTAGAAATATATAACACCTTTTATCATTCTTCTGGAATATTTATGTCACAATGAATTTGCTCATGTTATGATGTTTTGCTATTTATGTACCTTTCTTTGTTGGTAAAGACATAGTCATGTGACCCAATTAAAGATAGACTGGTATTACGTCAATAATCACAGTGTCAACCTTCGGCAAAATATTTTGCTTTTACTGAGTCAATATCTATAGTTTTAAGATATTTGGCTAAATGTACAGACCAGTCGATGAGGTCCTACATGACCTTAAACTGCAGAAAAACCCTCCTTGCCCAATATAGGGACGTCTGCTACCACACGAACTGTTGCCGAGTACAAGTTGCGCCACCTATTGAGTTATAAAAGGCATCGCAAATTGCTGTTATTCGTCCTTGTCTAATTTAAAGGGTTGACTCTACTCTCGGTGTCGCTCAACTTACCCTGGTCCCCCTATAGATCTATAATCATCACTAAATCTGTCGACTAGGTAGTATAGTTACCGGCGTGGCGTAATGTCCCCACAGTAGACCTGAACGACAGCTTTCCTGGCGTTATTACCACTTTGTTTCGACCAAATTTAAAATCGTCAAGCACTCCCGTTACTCTCGACAGATATGTGGAGTCGCCAGTAGCTTCGTAGAGGAGGATCGATGCACCGGAAATCTTGCTGTTCCAGGAGAAACTCCATTCACTGGAACTCATTAAAGGTTCGAATTTTTTGGCATCATCCAAGTACTCTCTATTCCCAGTAGCTTTGTACAGCCACATGGCTGCCCAAACGAGCTCGTCCGCGTAGTGGGCCGATCTGCAACAGAATTTAAAATTGTACAATCGAATCTGTAGTCATGAAGTGACCTATATTAATTTCGAAAAGAGTATCGATTAAATCGGACTTTTTGCAATTAATACAAAAGAATTTTAGAAATCAGCTCAACTACGTAGATTTTTATGTTCAGCGTTTCGCTTTAATCGCTAAAGTCAAGGCAATAGAGAGGTTTCGCAAAGCGACTTGAACGTGAATTAAGACGCATACTTAATTGCGCATGCCCATTCACGTTAGAGTAACTATAATGGTTTTCACAACAGCTAAATTTTGATGTGACCGTGAAAATAAACGTGAACTGAATAACTGAGCTCAGGGTGTCCAGTTATCGTAGTACACATCTGCTACAGATTTGCAAGATAGAAATACATGTTAATTGTGTGTCTCATGATTCCATAAATTGAAATTAAAATGAATAGCAAACATGCAAAGTGCAAATTTTAATGTAGTGAGAAGACGAGAGCTCTGTTGAACGAACCGTAAATTCTGTTTTAAAAGATGCGGTCCCATAACCACATGCCGAAATACCACAAAGCAACTCCGATTTTGCGACATTTTCAAACAACGCTTCACTTCCACAGGACACGTATTTATCAGCTATTGTGCGCATATTTTACAAACTAGACTTCCGGTTGCAGGGGTTATGTTCTTGGCTCCTAAGTATAAGAAATATCACCGTCATCATTAAGCTCTCTTACAGAGAAAAAGCGAAAATAAACTGAAAAACTACAACAACGAGAATTACAATGATAACAGATGATGAAGACGGCGTATGACATCTATGGTGGCAATTATGATTGGTGTAGATGGGCGTATTTAGGCCCCTGAGCCTTTATCGATAAAAGGGGGGGGTTCCAATTCAAAGAAATAAAAATTTTTAATTGCTTCACATACAGGTGCCATCGGGAGCATGTTAGTAATTTCGTGACCAAAAATTTCCTCTGGATGAACATTACCTGCGCATGAGCAGACTTCAGACGTTAAGTCAAAAGAGAAGTGATTTTCAAACTGGAGAATGATTCGCCTCATGACCGAAGTTCACACATATAGGCGTATAACTTTCGCCTGCGAAATTTGAGCCTGAGCTTTAGGCGTAGTCGGCTAATCCGTCTAAATATATACAGTACGTACGGGTTAAACTGGCAGCTTTTATTTGATGTTTGCTTATTCTGAAAACTTTTTCTTGACTGGTGTCAAGTTGAACTGAAACAGATAAATCAAGTTGCACTTTCACACAGCACTGAGTTTTGCAGACCAAGTTGCTTCCAACTCAGGGACGTGTGTCACTTTCTCTGAATCCGCTGCCTTGTACGCTGTCCGTATCAGGGGGCGTCTGTCGACATTTTCTTTACGTGTCCACTTCACACCAGCCATAAACTCTATCTCAACATGTACATTTATGCCTCATTTGTTATTGGATGAAGAAACACTTTCCCGAAAGGAAGTGGCGATAGACGCGCCCGCGTATTTGTGACTTTTGAAGGAAATACTTACCCATAAGTTTGTCTGTCGTCATTATAAATACCCTGAAGCCCAACAGCAAATGAATACAGCTCCATGGAGTGACGTAAATATAAAAGTGCCGTTCCAATATCTAGACGAAATATGACAATGTTGTCAGCACATGAAATCTGGGATAAAAAACATTAAAGCACTGGCCTACCTTGTCCCAACTGATGTAATGAACGTAGTAATCATTGCTCTCATATCCAGTAGCTTCTAATAACAGTGAGTGTTCCAAATTACGTCTGCTATCACGTAATGCAACATTAAGATAAAAAAAGTGTTCGGTACACGTACGGGCCATGCAATTGGAACAAATGAACAAGAATCAAATGAATTTGTTCGAACGATAGTTTGATTTCAACGCCAAGAATTGCGCCAAGCAATACTATACAAGACCGCAGTTCTTTGGTTCTCATTGTCTTAGCTATTTACATTAACACTGTCCCAGATTAGATTAAGTACGTTGTCCACTTGCACAGTACATTTATGACGTATGTGTCAGTAACTCACGGCAGTCCCATCCACTTCACTTGTAACATTACTCATGCAACATTGCAACAAATACTATCAGTTACCTGTGTCGTTAAAGACAAGAAATCCGGCGGCCAGCGCTGCTGAGACCTCTCCCGCCAAGTCAGATCCAGGCTCGTCTGACAATTGTAGTTTCGCGACAGTGCGATATGTAGTCGATTGAGTCGGACGTTCAACCGTTGCCCATTCCGTGTCAGGCTCTCCAACCTCCAAAGTCAAATAAAATGTCAGAGTCCGAGACTCATCTAGACACTACGGGTATTTATATAGCCACACACTACTCCTAGGAGGTATACTTGGCTGACCTGTAGATGCGGAGCCTCAGCTCCACGGCCAGTCCAGTTGTGTGACTCTCAAAGTAGAGATTGGTCATCTGAGAGTGAAGCTCAGGCATGTGCAGTTTGAATTAAGTATTATGAAAGAATATTTGAAGCTTCGAAAATATCTGAGGTGCTCCGGATTCGAGACAGTCACACGAAACTCGACATTCTATTCTAAATGGCCAGTCGCGTGCCACAGGATATAATTTCAAGCGTTGTGATTGGACCATTGTCGAGTCAAGAATCGAAGGAGAAGTTACGACACCTCGTTTCCTGACGTACGTGACATACTGATCTCGTATGGCACAGCCATGGGAACTAGGGTTGCTCCTACCTTTGCTAACCTCTTTATGGGAAATCTTGAAAACAGCTTCATCAAATCCTGCTCTGAAAAACCCCTTCTCTGGCTAAGATACATTGATGACATTTTTATGATATGGACCCATGGTCCACAAAAATTAGATGTATTTTTAGAAAATATTAACAAATTTCACCCTACTATAAAGTTCACTCATGACATTTCTCAAAATAAAGTCTCATTTTTAGATGTAACTGTCACTCTTAATAATGATAAACTAGAAACTGACTTATTCTGTAAAGAAACTGACAAACACCAGTATCTGTCATATCACTCGTGTCATCCCTTTCATTGCAAGAAAAGCCTTCCATATAGCCTTGCCCTAAGAATTCGACGCATTTGTTCAGAAGAAACTTCCTTTAATAACCGTTTAAAAGAACTCAAGTACTATCTAATTCAACGTCATTTCCCCTTACATCTTATACACAAACAGTTTGACAAAGTCCGCTCAATTACTCGAAATGAATCTTTAAGAACTAAAACTAAAGGCAATACTACTAATAGAATACCTTTCATAACTATGTTCAATCCATGTTTAAACGGAATTAGCCACGTCTTCAAAAAACATCTTTCTACACTGCATATTTCCCCTCAAATGAAAAACCTATTTCCTCATCCCCCTATAATTTCTTGGAGAAAATGTAAAAATCTAAAAAATTATTTAGTTAAAGCTAATATCGACAATATACACCAAACTGACAAACCTATTGGCAACACACAATGTAACAAAACTAGGTGTAAAATGTGTAACTTCATCAACGATAGCACTTTTTTCCAGTCTTCCCAAACCAATGAAAACTTTGAAATAAAACATTATTCTGATTGCACCACCAACAATATTATTTACCTTATAACTTGTAAAAAATGTTCTATCCAATACGTAGGACAAACTCAACATAATCTACAAACTCGGTTTCGTAATCATAGATTTAACATAATACATAAAAACATTTCTGATACTGTAGGTAATCATTTCAATTCCAAAAACCATAATATTCAAGATCTTTCTGTACAAATAATAGAAAAACTCCAACACCCCAGTACCCCTCACAGACTTAAAAGAGAACAATATTGGATAGACAAACTGAATACAATAGAACCTCATGGATTGAACATAAAAACTTAAAATATGTCATTGAATTTTTTCCGCAAAAATGTATCATTTTCATTACACCATATCTTATATGTCAATTGTCATTTTTGTGTTTGATTTTACTTTATTTCTGTTTTTGTTGATAAAGGAAGTTGTTACCTCCGAAAATTTCAAATTTCAGTTGATCCATTCTTGTTGTTTTATTTACCGATTTATTTCTCATCCTAACCAATGCTTATATAAAACTGAAACAAAGTCTGTCTCAACAGATACAATTTGTAATAACTTTTCAGTATTCGTGAGTGCAAATGTTGAGAAGGCAGCAATGAATAAACCACTGCGTTACCGGCTTTAGATGCCGACAATAAAGGTAGTTGATCGGGCACAGAGGCCGTGTGAGCGCATGCTAATTCAGTGTTTGCCGACAGAAAGCTGTTGTGAAACAAATACTCGATTTTATATGCTATGGTCAGATGTTAGGGGAATCTTTATTTAGAAATATAAATACATTACTCAAATCATTGCTACTGTACTGCCTTTGCCCTGACGGTCTGTGGAAGGGGAACCCAACTTCGCGGCCCCCAAAGTAAATAGATTTTCAGTTTCGTGGCTAATTCACATAACTAATTACTTGCACATTATTTCTTTGGCTCACTATTATAGTCTTTTCGTGACTGGAGGTTAAGTTTCCAACTCAAGCTTGTTTATGTTCGTGCCAGTCCCGGCGGCCGCGACGGGCATGATCGGGTTCCAAGCAACTGGCCGGGATAACGAGCCAGTCTGGCCGCGACGGGCATGATCGGGTTCCGAGCCACTGACCGGGATAACGAGTCAGTCCGGCCGCGACGGGCCTGATCGGATTCCGACCCAGTGGCCGAGATAACGAACGTTTTGTGTGTTAAGTAATAAAAAAATCACAACTCTAAGCAACACAGATCTAGGTTCTCCTGTCTGTATTTTACCGAAGAATACTTCGAATTTATCTCCAAACAGATCCCAAACTCCTGCTACGGACCTTGGTAAATTGGCTTGCCGAACTTTGTAAGGCTACGCTGTGACCAAATACCAATAAATCCGTAACACCGAAACAAAACAACACGTTTTTATAAGGACTCGGTGTATGTTTAAGGGTTTTACATCGAAATTTGATGATTTATTGGTGTTAAACGATGAATTCAAGCGATAAGCTGACACTAGTAACCCGTGTTGTGAACTGCTGAACAGACTGCGTGTGAAACCGATGACGTCATTGGATAATTTCAACACTTACGTCTGCCGTCAGGTGTCAGGTAACGCAACCGAACATGCCACTGGATCTAAATTGATACAATATATGTTCGTTTTTGGGGGGCATTCTCCTTTAACGTAGACACCAATAGGAACAATTGAGTGAAACATTACGCCAGAAAATAAATTTACTTAGTGCCATCTTTTCGTACCATTAGTAGTAGGAGGAACGTTGTAGCAAAATGTGGCAAATATGAGCACCTGTTGCCCAGTCTATGCAGGTGGATACTCGACTACCAGTTTCTTTAATCATGCAAATCCAACAGAATAATTACTCAGAGGCACAAAAAGGTGCTCCGTTGGCCTAATCGCTCGCTAGACAGGTCTCCTGTATGTGCTGCCGCGTCTCGGCTTGGCAGGCAGACGGCCGTGATTTTCCCATAACCCTCTGTACGTTACCGTTTGACCTTGGGTCATTGAGTGTAATGACATTCAGTCATCAATTTCGTTGACAGAACGAAGGAATATTCGAAGAAATTCATGTGGTTGCAGGCGTATTAATACGAGCTGGAAGGTCTTAAAGACTTCAAGTGCCCATCTACACTCAAAGAGAATATGTAGTAATGTATCTTTAATAGCTAATTGCCAGAGAAAATCTTCCCCGGTAAAGGCTTGATTAGGATGTATTGTCGTTTAGTGGCTTGCAAGACATCTGATTCGCGAAATCTTGGTTTAAGGAGCGTAAATAGCGAGTTTTCGCGTTAATTCAACATGCCTGCCTCTCCCGTCACCCCAGTGGCGGCTATCAGGCTTGCTGACGTGTGCCAATAAGGTCATGAGCGTACGCGCAATACCGTTTCATTAACGAATAAAAACTATAGCCTCGAGGTGCGTTATGCAGACGCAGCAATCTTCCAAAATGCAAGATTACAAAAAGCAACAAAAAGTCAGGCAAGGGAAAGGAATTAGTGTTTCGCGAGTATACTCGGTATTTTTTAAAATACTAGAGCACTGATCCCACTTGTTTCGCGAGTGTCTTGGATAACCGGAATGCTGCAGTGCTATGCGACGAGGGAAGTATGACGAAATGCACTCTACCTGGTAGTACAGCACGTCCTTCGCCGCGTGACATTTGACAAGAAAATCCAAGGACCACTTTACGGAATCTAACATCTCAGTTAAGAGACCGGCAGTTTCATAAGCGTCTTTAAAGTAGAGCATACCGGCCAAAAGTACCGTGGTGCTGGCTGCCGTTGGGTAGACAAACTTCATGTTGTTGCTGCCCTCTGCAATCAAGTACGAAAGACTTTATGTGCTACAGAGACAACAAATCAGCTATGCAACAGATATATTGATCATCAAATGTTTTCCCAATTCCATTGCGGAGAAGTTTTATGCTATCTAAGGCTTGTTTCATGAAAGTTTCTTATGCCTTGACGTGGAACGAAATCGGGCTGAAAACGGAAACGTTAGCCTCGAATGAAATTTCTTAAAGTCTTTGTCTCACGCGTTGTTAACCCTTATTACATGGTTAGAAGATGTTATAAGGATCCAAGAAGTACCTACCCCATAACTAATACACGATCCGTACTCGAAAACAGTTTAAATGAACGCGCCACTCATGATTCGCACCCGAAGAAACACCGCCATTTTGAACTTGCCGCGAACCCGGAAGTACAATTCATTCAGGAACCCAGGCAGAGAAAACGCCGTCAGTGCGACTGGAGCAGTGCCTGTACTGTTACCAGCCAGCAAACGG
Organism: Phoronis australis; assembly: GCA_002633005.1. Lineage (NCBI taxonomy): Eukaryota > Metazoa > Phoronida > Phoronidae > Phoronis > Phoronis australis. Next base: position 548,346 of record NMRA01000206.1, read on the forward strand.
GGATAAAAAAA
>NMRA01000206.1:548699-559806 GCA_002633005.1 Phoronis australis
ACTGCGAGGCTGAAATTTGGTGAACACTGTTGAATCGTGCAGAATAGTAAGTAAAGATATGTCTAACTAAATTTCACCGTAATTTGTTGGCGAAAACAATTTACACAAAGTTTTAAACTCGTAACTTATCCCGCTGTCCTCCAATATGGCCGACGCGATCCAAACAAAGTGACCCAAATTTCGCCACAAAACTTGCAATAACTTTACACTGCTTGCCCCGATTTTGATACTTTTTCGATTTTTACTGAGTAGAATGTACTACCTTTCCGATGATAGTAAAGTACTTTTTCAAAACGAGGAAAAAAATAAAACCGAAAAAAAAATTGGTTCGACCCATATTGGTTCCTAGGTTCGACCGGCCTACGTAAGGAACTAAACACCAATGCTATTTTAACATACTAAGTACGCGCAACATTCCAAAAAAAATCAACGACCACTAACTACAAACTATAAATACACTACATATGCAAACGAATCACGATATGTTACTAATAAAACAAAATAATGAAGACTTTTCGAGCAAGCCATAGCACATTCAGTTACAAGGAAAAATGGCAGCGTTCAGGACAAGTTCCTGAACTGATGAGCCGGAAATGTGGGTACGGAAATAACCGATGACAACCGGTAATCATACGCTCAGAGAGAAGGGTCAAATACTGTTAAAAAACCGCTTTTGGCAAGAAAGGCGAAAAGAATATAAAGAAAGGGTGTCGAAAATAAGAATTTATGTAGTAAGTATTTTCGGATACTAGAACCACATGGGCAGTTTGCAACAAGGACTTTAAGACCAAAATTAAAGAACGAATTCTGTCTAAGTTAAGAAATGGAAAGTTAGCCAGCTACGGAGTAGGCTTCAGATTAGTCTTTTGGTGTAAATGGCCAAATTTAGGACTATTATCACTCTAAATTGTTGAGAAACAAATTCCGTTGATATTCTCACAATCTAATGTCCCAAAAATAACAATTTTAAAATTATCTGCTTTCGAACTCGGATTTTGGTCTTCGGTCTTTACTGAGGCAGAAAATAATTGGTTTTTGACATAGGTGAGTATACAAGCTACGCTTTTGTCACCTGTAGCGAATTCACAAAACTAAGCGAGGCGATGTGTGAAGTACATGTAAGGTTTCACGAATAATCTTGGCCTTGAAATTTTAAAGGGAAATGTATTTACATTTAGTATACAGTGAAGTCTCGTTTATTTGAGAAGACCCTGCTATGACTGAAGAATATGAGGCGGTCTTCAATTCGATATTGTTAAGGGATATCAGTTTGTAAAAGATGGTGAAACGTATCAAAGAAATTAGACAAAGAAATTGTGTCGAGTTATGTAGTCGTGTCTAAGGCGATGAAGGTTAGCGACGTTCTCCTGGGACGTTCTGTCAACGCCTTAATCTGTTGGTTGGTTGATCCAAAAATGTTTTTTAATGTTGTGTGTTCATACATTTTGATTTTTTCATAACGTTATATCGTCTATGAAAAGAAGAAAAATAGACAAAATATTTGTAATTTTAATCGTTGTTGACGTCAGGGTTGAAATTTTTGCTCAAGCCCAAGGGGAGGGGTGCGCTTCACATGCCAACAAAATATTCATCAGATAATTATTTGATAGGCATCACGATATACAGTTCCTAAAAATACCACTGATGTATTTTTGAGAAAGAAGAAGGCCATTGGATTTAATAATTGCATCCTCCATCAGTTTTACATATTACAAGCTCTCACCATAACATCTCACTATATCCAAGACGTCTGTAAAAAAGATTTACTTTTCTGTAAAGGATGTCCCACCTGCAAATGTTTGAATGCCGCCATATACATGGCACTGTTTATTTCTTTTCGCATATGTTCATTCCACTTATTGCCCGATGATGAGACATGCAGTCTCGGAATACAGCTATTGTTTTAATTTGCTTGTTTATCATGTCTCTCGGTGTTTTGCTACGTAGTTGCACTCTTGAAGAAATGAGATTGTTTCGACACTACGAGCGACTCTGTATCAAGCTGTCAAATAAAAAGTTTAGTTGTGTTTTCAACGAAGGAGTTATACAAGAGGCCATTTTTTACTTTCACGCCACTTGCATGGGAATTATCTAACAAAGGCAACTAATTCAGAAAATTCATATCATCAATGGCAAAAATTGGTTGATGCAGTCAGGATTCTTTTCATGTGGCCGCTTGAGCAGACATTGCCAACAGTTCCTTAGGCTAAAACGTATTGTCGATAAAGTAACTACACAATTCAAGCCTGTTGATTGGTATAAGGTGTATGTTTCCTGCTAACACGTTACACTCTGATATAATGAATCTTAGGGATTGATTGACCTGAGTTACACTATTTTAGACATGGTGACCTCGCTGCATGAGTATAATCTCATTTTGTAATTTGTTGAGGAACGAAAGTCGCCTCCCCCGGAACCTCCACACTCACCACTTTCAATCATACCCGGCGTGCTACTGCCCCATCACTACTAATTTGAAGTGAATGCTGTTAACAGACTACACAGAAAAATCGCGTAAGTTTATCAGAGGGGGAAACGACGCGTCCAACCTCCCCCCCTCCCCGAGCCCCTTACTTGGGATTCCAGTTGCCCCAAACGGAAACCCTCCCAATTTAAAAAAGCCTCATATGTAACTAACGGTGAAAAATGTAATAGCTATACCTAACTTGTCGCAATAGTCTCGCAAAGTTGACGGATTTTTATTGAAATGATTGTCGAAAAAGCCATCTCGCCAAGATCAGCATAAAAACAAGAAGGAGAGTTGTGTCAGAAAAATCAAAAGTGACTTAGTGCATATCAAGGGGTAGACCAAGCCACAGGCGGATCCAGGATTTTAAGTTAGGGGGGGGGAGGGCAGAGTATTATCCAGGATTTTGCCCGTCAGACATTCGCACCCCCGAACTGCCAAATGGAATCTGGGAGAATTTTTTGGGGGGCATGGCCCCCTTGCCTCCCCCCTCTAAATCCGGCACTGCAAGCCCTCGCAAAGTTTCAGGAAAATTTGTGACGGTAGATGCAGAACCACCCGTAGGTGCTTTCATAAATTGTTAAATGGGATTTCGCCTGCTAGGAAGTTCAACCATACAGGTTGCTGGCGAACTGACGCGCCTTAGCAAGATATCGCCAAGTGCACAGGCATAGTAAATGGTCACAGTGATTTCACACACGAGTGTTTGCGTGTTGTGAACTACAAAATTTGCTTACCGTGGTACCAGCCACCGACAAGGTCAACGCCCTGCGCATCCTTTAGCAGCGAACTGTGCCTGAAAGGAATTCTATTGGTATCGGGCAGTCTTCCTGATCTTTGAGCTTCATAGAATAGAATAGACTTGCCGAGAACTTCAGCATAGTTGAAATCGCCAAGAACTATTTCTGAAACAAAATGAGATAAAAGAAATTGCTTTGCCAATTAAAACAGATCTGAATGGTGTATTGTCGATCAGTGGGTTATATATTGCTGGGTATAACGCGAGGTGGGCCAGCCTCCCGTTTCTAAGTTACGTGATGCCGTTAGCAAGGCAATTACGAGTCAGACAGGAGCTGGCCTTAAAACTGGAGAGTCTAATTTATACCTGCTTTGTGAAAAAAGCTATAGTTTGTATTCACCCCTCCGCAATTGACTTGAGATTAACTCTTTGAGAAAACTTAAGATTTGTCTCCAATATAATATTGACGAAATTATTTTATTACAATATATATACAGTAGCTGAGCAATTTTTTAAAGTGTTGTAATTTAAGGACCTCAGCGGTTAAGAAATGTCATTTCATCGGGACTTCCCGTTTCACAGAATAGCGGATGTCGAACAGCTCCACTGATTTAATTTTCGTTATCCTCAGAAAACACCGCGTCGTGAAATACTGCACGTTACTTTTGTTTTCTTATGGTGATACTTTAAGCGGACTGGAGCTCATTGGTGCTATTTTGCTTAAATATTGTCCAGATGATTCTTCTTTAATCTTACTTTGAAGTTGACCATTTTCGACTCTGCAAAGCCGCGCTCAATACAACTTCGAAATTCTTAAAGAGACGAGATTTTAAAAAAAATCTCCGAAGTCATTCGAAACGAAAAATCTCAATTCTTAAAACCTTTTGGTCTAAAACGAGGATTGCAATTTGCAAATTACAATTGGCAATGCTACCTTCCGAAGGTGGCTGATATAAATCCCATTCGGGATCGTCGACTGGTTCTTCCTTGTTTGTTTTCATCGCACATTCTAGAGGGTGGCTTAAACAAAGATACTGTGCCACGTTGAAACTGAACGAGTGACAATCTGCGTCACGCAAGCAGCCGCTCGCGCACTCCATTGGCGTGTAAGCCGGGAGAATAGTCGCTTTCCCGTTAACAGACTTTCTTTTACCGACCGTTTTGAAATATTTTGCAGACTTATAACTGTCATTGCCAAGAACAAGAAAAGCTATAGACAAAACCGTAATAGCTTGAAGAAACCGCATCTTTGTTACATCTGTCAGCATATAACAAATCTAAACGTCTTTCTCAAGATTATTCATTTATATATTGACATTCTCATTGGAAACACGACCAGAAGGGCTGGTGCTTAATTATTCCGACATTAGAGTATTACAATATTTGGCTGGTACCAATCAAGTAATGGCAATCCTACGGCGTTGTTGTATGCGGGAAGGTCGATATGCAACTGTTGTATTTGTGGGGCGTTTTTCATTGATTTCAAGCTTTCTGAACATTACGTTATTAGAGTTTCGGTTAGGAGCCAACCCTGTGGTGTGCAATTTTTATTCATCAATTATCTGCCACTTATGATCTTCATGTTACTTCTATTCTCGTTCTCCGTCATCGTAACGTTGTCGCTCTTGTTATTTGCAATATTTGTGCACTGGCTCAAGGTTTACAGAAAGACTTCATTATTGTCATTGGCAGATTTGTCTTCATTATCGCCTTCATCATCATCGTTGTTATTAACGTCATAATCATCACCACCATCATCACTATCATCGTCATCGCCGTCGTCATCGAAGTCCCGTCGCCCATAATCCTAATCATCAACAATCTCGTCATCTTCAGGGTCATAGTCGTCATCATCATCGCAATTCATACTCGTGTAATTTTGCTTGGTCATGTTTTTCACACGATTCTTGCGTCTACGTATAACAACCTGGTAATGTTCCGAAATAAACATCACATATGATATCTCAACCTTTTTTATTTCGTCTTACATGAAATAGAATAAAAGGAAGCAAGATGGCGTACAAAGAGTTAGTGAAATATGCGTTGTGTGATAAAGTGTATGAAGGGGGCGCTCTGTGTTCCTACAAAGCCGAAGCAAGCTGCCTGCATGATGGCTTGTGTTGCAAATGATTGCAAGGTATGGGATACATTAGTTTTTGAACTTATAGGTCTACCAGTGTGAGTGCGCCTGCAGACGTTAGATTGGAATCAATTAATTGTGTATCATTATTCAAACGTAGCGAACCCCAATACCCCTTTTCACGAAAAATCGGCATACACGACAAGCGAAGCCACGTGATCACATTAGCTTTACTGAGTCGCGGGAATGTGCGTCGATGAAACGCGTCCCCGGCTGATGTGTTACCGTTGACAAAGTAGGCCTACTACTGCACCAATACATGTATCTGCAAAGGAATATAGCTTAATAGATTGCTGTGTTATAAAAGAACGATTTTTCTAAAAGTGACGTCAGAGCAAGCATGTGTCAAGTGTTGACTGTGGGTTTGTTTAAAAGTTAGGTTTGCTTTGAGAGCGTAGATGTGGTGAGAACGATTTAATCTAGTAATTAATTTATTATATGATAACCACTGATTAAGACAAGTGAAACCTGTGAATTAAATAAATTAACTAACAATGAGGAAGAGTAACTACGCTAGCGCCCTCTGTAAGGATTACTTCAATCAATTGACTATAAATAATAACGTTTTAATATCTGATTCAAGTTGTAGGACTCGACACTTGTTGGATGACGGTCCTGTTGGTGAATCGTCGAACTAACACACGCTGTATTGCGATAGTGCACTTGTTGGTCACAGTACTTCATGACGCAACACTTGCAGGCAATATCTTCTACTCACGATTCCTCTTGCTGGTCTCTCTCTTTTGTGACGCAACTCTAGGCAGTATCCAACTACCCACCATGCAAGTGACAAGCTCTTAGTTAACTTCCTGTTCGCCCTTGCCTAGATCCTCTTTGGAACCTTCCACGAGGTGGCTCTGTTGTACTGTTTCTTCAGTACACTGAGGCAAGTACTGTAGCTTCAACTACCGAATTCTATCTGAGTATTTTGCAAATTTCAGCCACATTATAATAATATATTTATTTAACATTTGGCTAATAAAAACCACGTGATCTTGTCCAATTATATGGCTGTTATGATTTGCTTCAGGGCCCCTCCAAAATTTTTCAGGCGTCTGGATTAAACCGTGGCAACCGACATAGGCGTGGTGCCGGGGACAGTCGAGAAAAAAAAGATTGTGAAAAACGGATAAATTAGAGAGAAAATTCAAGAGAACATTTTAAAAATCTACATCTGTGCATGGTTTACCTTTTGAGGACCCTGGCCAGGACACTATCGTTAGGGTCTTCGCTTTTGCAGCACAGGTCGTCTAAACTTACACATTTATTTCGAAAAATCGAGAAAAATTGTAAAGCGGAACTTTTGCGGAGCGTACTAATTTACTGGATGTTTAAATTCAATAAGTCAATTTTGCGAATGCAAAACTGCATTTTTCCAGATGCCCCTCTCTGGCAAGGGATAACGGAGACAACTTTCGCTTTAGTTTTTTCTCGAAACTGTATATTCACTTGAGAAAAATTGATGCCTGAAAGATAATATCAATTGCTGTGCATTTCCTGATATTTGAAAATATAGATATTTTCAAATTTAGGAGCCCCGCCCTTGAAGGAGACTATTGATGACATTCAAATGGCCACCTTTTTGTGTTTTTATTGACACATTTTTACAGGGCCGCTCACGGAGAGAGAGCCCAATGTTGGAATCGATTACCTCTATTTTCCTGTTTTTTTTTATGAAATCGTGCTTTCATGTTGAAGGAGGTCACTCTCTGCATCGTTTTGTGACCACACGACGATGGAATGAACTGTCACTTTTTTCCAAGCTTGACACAGTGTAAAAGACGTTTCTATTTTGTTGCATACATCACGTTTTGTCTCTTATAGTTGCTAAACCTAACTAGAAACATTAGAACGTTCTAGAAACAATGTGTAGTTAGTTGTTGGAACAAGAGGGTGGACTACGTATATCAAACTTGACAAATATCCGTGGAGTTGGCACATTGAATTTTGGAATTAAATGTTGAATGACGTATATATGAACATGGATTGTGTCTATGCAATATTGCCACAAGTCAAACTTTAATAATTCTGCTAAAACTAATGATTGCCTAAAGGTATTTCAATAAACACAATAAACATTCATTGACCGGCCTTGGTGCATTACAAGCTTCAAGAAGTAACACATCAAATCCAAATAGAAAAGAATATTCTATAAAGAGTTCGTCTCACCCACTTGTTAGACGAAGTACAGGCTCTAGTTCCTATTTTTGGTTACACTAATTGCCGTAGCTCGCTACATAAATATAGACAATCTAAATCCGTGGTCATGACCATAAATATAGAATAGCGTGCTAGACATTCTAAATCCATGGCCATAACCATAATATAGAATAGCGCATGTATGTAAATCCGACACTGCCATGTATTCACGTGGCATTCTAAATTCATGGCCATAACCATAATATAGAATAGCGCACTAACAACTGTATGTAAATCCGACACTGCCATGTATTCACGAGGGAAGTTGAGATTCCAAATTCATCATAAAAAACAAAAGAAACACACAAAACATTCTTGCACAACACAGTCATTCGACCCAAACAACCAAAATTTTGAAAAAATACAGTAGGATTGCCACCATCGAAAGGGTGGAATTTTGAATAACGTGAAGACCACTACTTGTGAATTACACAAAAGGACTATTTCCGATGGTTAGTTATAAACTAAATGTTACTGTTTCCCGTAGTATCACAAGAATAGTATCTCTTTTGAAGATGGTTACTATGAGTTGTTTGTAACGAATTCCCAAGTATGGAAAACACTGCTGTCTATCATACTATTTGTAATGACCGTGTAAATGTCGAAAGGGACACTCAAAGAACTCTCACAATCATAAACAAAGATTTCAACGTTTTATTTTTGTCAGTGGAGTTCAAATTTACATCATGAACTGTGATAGGTACCTCTGAAAATACACCTTAATACAAATACCTCATCTCCCACATTCTCCCGGTTACCCGTCAAGAGTCTGGTAGCATGTATGCGGAAATTGCGCATAACATTCCTGTTTGAAAAACAAATTCGTTGGTTTCTGATTTACTTGTTTATGTATTTACGAATATTGATAGATTCATAGATGATTTTTGACAATTAGAAGCTAGTTTTTTAAGAATTGGTGATAATTCAGGGAATTTAAAGGAGCATGCCACCAAAAAACAATCTAATTTGTATACTTTTAGATCGAGTACTTCTACTCCATAACGACATGTACGGCTGCGTTACCTGACGGCAGACGGAGGTGTTGAATTTATCCAATGACGTCATCGGTTTCACACGCAGTCTGTTCAGCAGTTCACAACACGGGTTACTGGTGTCAGTTTATCGCTTGAAGTCATCGTTTAACACCAATAAATCATCAAACTTCGATGTAGAACCCTTGAAAATACACCGAGTTCTTACAAAAACGTGTTGTTTTATTTTGCTGTTACGGATTAACTGGTATTTGGACACACAATAGCCTACAAAGTTCGGCAGGCCAATAAGGTCAGTAGCAGGAGTTTGGGGTCTGTTTGGAGATAATTTCGAAGTATTTTTCGTGAGATACAGACAGGAGAACCTAGATCTGTGTTGTTTAGACTTGTGATTTTTTGAATTCTAAACACAAAACGCTTGTTATCTTAGCCAGTGGCTCAGAGCCCAATCAGGCCCGACGCGGCCGGCCTGATTGACTCCGCCGTTATCCAGGACAGTGGCTCGAAAACTAATCAAAAATCACGAACATAAACCAGCCAAAGTTCAGTGGAAACTAAACTTCCAGTCAAGAAAATACTACACCAGTGAGCCAAAGTAATGTGCACGTAATTATGTTGGCGAATTAGCCACGAAACTGCAAATCTATTTTCTCGTCGGGGGCCGCGAATTCAGCTTCCGCTTTGGCCACAGCACCGTCAGGGCAGAAGTTGTACATTGACAATCATTATTTGAGTAATGTAAATGTAAATAAAGATTCCCCAAACACCTAGCCGTGGGATGGAAATCGAGTTGTTTCACAACAGTTTCTGCCAGCAAACACTAAATTAGCATGAGCTCACACGGCCTCGGTGTACCGTCAATTAGTTTTATTGCACCTAAAGCCGGTAACGCAGTGATTTATTCATTGCTGGCTTCTCAAATCATTTGCACTCACGAACACTCCAAAGGGATTACAAATTGCATCTAATGAGACAGACTTTAATTCAGTTTTATATAAGTATTGGTTAGGGTGAGAATAATTCGTTTTGAAACAGAACGCTCAGTAATAAACGCCAACATGGCAACCGTCGCAATCCCGACTTAGCTAGACCTCATCAGTCCCGACTTCGCAAGTGGATCGTTAAGTTTTACAGGCTATCAATTCGAACAGGAATACAGCGATGAAGAAATACTAGAGAGGCGCCGTGAACAAGCTCAGACAACGGAACGAATGGAGTTATTTTGGTAAGCCGGCATTCGTCAGGCACTGTCGACGTCTTCAGGCCACAGACACGGAGATGTTTCACGGCCTCATACTTGCTACTTACAGCGTACATTTCATTCTTCACTTCCATGAGCCACTTCCTAAGCATTTCGGACTCTCGAGGAAGTAAAAAAAACGATATACCCGCTTTCCTAGCAGCTGCTTAGTTCGGACAAGCGGGAACGACGCACCGCAACATAGCGGCATTCACTCTGCATATAAACCACTGACGTCGCTGCGTCATTTCTCACCTTCCTCACAGGTTAACGCGACACCTCGTGGCAAGGTAAGGTCGACTGTATGCGAGGCGATGTGGACGGCAAAGAAGACTAATTAAATCGGTTGACATTCTCCTTTAATTGCTGCCTGAAGTTGGAAAAACTCTACAATCCGATTCCAAAATAGTAAAGTACACTTAGACGATTTTTGCATAATAGCTCTCAAAGACATTGATGAAATTCCTGCACACACACACACACACACACACACACACACACACACACACACACACACACACACACACACACACACACACACACACACACACACACACTTTAGATAGAAAAAACGTTTTAGAAATCCTAAAATAAATAAAATTAAACTCATTTCTTGGAAAGGTTGTCTTCACAGTTTCTTGGTGTTTTTAGTTTCCAGTAGTACTGAGTAATGGATTTTTGTTCATCAAAACTGAATTGATTGCTTTCCCTGATTCGCATGCACCTCATGACTGACGTATCCACGTTAAAAATAAGATGTAACCATGCAGTGGGCCGCGCAGACCCTCAGTGATAACTACAAGAACTGAATTTGAACTGCAGGCGTTCAGGAAGTGTATACATGTTTGGGACGCACTATCCTTTTCCCCAGCCACCAGAAAGTGAAGTACCCGTCCTGTTTCAACAAGGGATGTTGAAGCAGCCCCAAAGGCACTATACCAGGGACTCCGGGGCCTCACCTTTTCAAAAAAAAACTTTAAAAATTGACCATAATAAAATAAACTTTTCCCGAAGCTGGATAAACAAAACGAATCTTGACCTTAGAATGGCCACCAGACGCCGGGCAGGTACGAGCTAAGCTGCCTGTCTCAAGTGAATCATAGTATAGCTGACCAGCAACTAGCTTTAGTTCATCGAGAATTTCGTATTTTTACACTGTTAGATCTCAGCTATAGCTACTTGAGGCAGCTCCTCGCTATAGGTCAGTGTACTGGTCTTAGGCCCATTTTTTCTCTCTCCGTGTTGGTTAACGGTTATTTAACTCTTAATGGCTGGATCCCCGGGATTGTCTCAGAGGCGGGATCCAGGATTTTGAGCTGGGAGGGGGGGG
>NMRA01000206.1:560724-694970 GCA_002633005.1 Phoronis australis
AGCAAATAGAAAACTGGTCTGTTCATACAAGTACATTGAAACTAAATCTTTTTTCAGATGTCTTCACTTTTGAGTCCAAATGATTCGTTTCCACATAGGGTTTTTCATACTCACGAGTACTCTAGTACGACCAAAAACGCAATTCTTTCCGGTTCCAAAACGTTTTCTGTCCACACAACTAAATTGTCACTACCTTGTCGTCATCATTTTCAAAAAGTTGCATTTTTGCCAGTCTGTGCGAGTGTGCAGTGCACATTACGTTCTGTTAGAAATACATTCTGGGCATTTTTGGTTGTGTTCCAGTTAATGCGTATCCGTAAAGACTGGTTTCAAATAAAAACCCAATCGTAGGCTAACTCTAAAAATTCAAGATCATAGGCTCAATGCATGACGTTTGAGGAGTCCGCCACAGCATTGCATCAACAAAGGTTGCTGTACGAAGAGCAATAACTGCGCAATGTTTCATTCATTTGTATCGATTTCATGTTAACGTTTTAATATTACCTAATGATTCTTCTTATACCATCTGAACTAGATTTTGATGTTTTCTTTCTCATCAGGACCCTGTGGGAGACGTGAGTTAGGTTGCATAAAATTTCAAAAGTATACGCTGGACGTCATTTGCATTGTTCAACAATGACAGCTTGCCGCGTGATAATTCAGTCGTTGTTGCTACGCAGCGGATAACTACTATGCAGCTGTGCCCAGTTGTATAAGGGAGTTTTTGTCGTGAATAAACACATCTTTAAACATCATCAACAGAAACAACAACAACAACTCAAAAACCTTTGTAGTATAGAAAATTTATATAGGCACTATTAATGTTAGAATCTTTCCAAGTTATGTTCAACTGTAGTCACGCTACCGCATCACGACCACATATACCTTATATCATCGGAGGTAAAAATTTTGGACTACTATGCAAAACCATATTGCTCAGTTTTATGAAACAGTCCCAGATAGGGACTCAACGACGTTCCCTAAATTTTTAGTGGATTCGTGCAAATGCTGATTGCCTCTTTTTCGGCTAATTTGTCGCCATTGCTGTGAATTTCAAAAAATGAAACTCATTTCGAAATAAATACGCACCTTTTCATGCAATTACTATTACTATCTGTTAATTTTCCAGTTTTTTGATATATTGTTTGAAAATGTCCTAATTAAAAAGGACCTCCTAATAAAAATAAAGCAATAGTCTATAAGACAAAAATTACATAGACAGTAAACGAGATCTGTAAACACGTAGATCTTAGTGAGGATAGACAGATTGGTTAATGCAACTGGTTACAGAACCACAACTGGTTACAGAACCACAACTGGTTACAGAACCACAACTGGTTACAGAACCACAACTGGTTTCAGAACCACAACTGGTTACAGAACCACAACTGGTTACAGAACCACAACTGGTCACAGAACCAGCTTGAATTTCAACCTCTACATCTTGTTATGCACATCATTGGCGATCGGCACATGAGTGACGTCATTATAAGCAGACGATTACGCATCAGTAACGACTTGTTGAACAAACAATGCCCATGGATGCCCGTCCATGTCAATTCATAACGCTCGTCGTGCGAGATTATCACGAGAATAAAAAGTCGGCCTAAACGAAACGTCGAAGAAGTTTTATGGCAATTTATTCTCATCACATTTCTCACAAAATCTACTTGGATATATGCGTTACTCAGATCGCTGCTAAGAAGCAATCTACTGTGTCACATAATGAGCATGAATAAATTATAGTTGTGTGCCATCTCCACGCAGAATTACATACAGTATGCAGGCTGACTCTGTCGGGTATTGGATTCTTTGAAGTTTCATTACGGATTAGTCCTCGATATCCGCCATCTTGGATGAAAGTGGAACACGCATAAGTAGTCCCATTAAGGCAGCCTTCCATGAAGTCTCAAGTGTTCAAGCCCTAAAATACAAAAGAGAAATACCATGCGCGCACCCAGCCTTTAATATGGGGGGCTCGAATTTCTGACGAAGTGAACCTTTTGATAACAAAAAAACGGGAGGACTACATAAAAAACGGAGTATCACCTTCAGAACTGTGAACTGTGCGTTTACGCCTTTTTAGTGGACTTTTGTGCCTCGTTTTCTCGGACTTTTTGTTTTGATGAGGCGGACCTTATTGCCCACTTCGATACCGAACAGGATTTAAGAATTGTGGTGAATCAATTCAGCTACAGTTTCAGAGTACTTCATAGCATTAGCAAGTGATGGAAACAGGATCGCGCCTAAGATTACTTTTTTGAGTGGGGCGAGATCGCGCGTCTTCGCTTATCGCCATGAATTTAAGCGAAGCACGTGATCCAACTATACTGAAGCTGTCAATCGTACGCCGTAGGAGGCAGACTCGTTCGAGCCCCCCTGGGTGCACGCATGCATTATGTCGATTACTCATAAGATGTCAACATGGGCATAAGCTAGCCCAATTCGACTTTAACGAGAGCTCACCTGGGCTGCGCAGCACTGAAATAAGTGAAGGGGGAGGGGCTACAGCCCCCCCCCATTCCGCTGAGATTCGCGCCGTCCATGCCCATGAAATAAGTGGGGGGCTGTGGGCCCCTAGCCCCTATGGTGTGATGCCCATGGCTCAGTTGGTACTCTAGATTTGACGGGGAAAATGCCGACTTATCGTTAAGCATGTATTTAGTTACATTATAGCTCAAACATTGGCCTGACATTTCAACTTGTTCTTCTAAATTTGTATGCGACATCGTATTTATTATCCGGGAAACCTCGGATATTTTCGTAGCCTCAAGTTTAGCTGAGAAGTGAACTTTTTCTGCACATGTGAGAACTTCTGACTGTTCCACTAAGTGGATGCAGGACATGCGCAGGAGAGATTTGAAAATTTCAGTCATACCGCTAATCATTCTCAAGTTTTGAAAGTTTCATTACTTGGTGCATGAGTCAAGTTCCCACACGCTCAAAAATATTCAATCCCGAGGGAAAATGTAAGGCTACAAAAACACCCGAAAAGATCCTGATGCGAAATTATGAGTGGAAACGCACGGATCCTTACCGCCGATAGCCGATTGAAAACCGGCATTGTAATCCACAGAAACTTTGAGTTGGTTAGTTTTTCGATCATCGGTGAACTGGTCGTTCACGTCTGGACCATCAACCAGCGCCCCGAACAGAATGTTGGGGTTTGGTGTAGTGGCGTCGATATGGCTCCAGGTACACTGTATGCTTCGCGACAGGGGGCATGCACTGTAAAGCACATGTGAAGAAACAATACACTTGAAAAAGAATGTAAGATCGTCTCTATGAACAGGACACCTGTTGTGTGCAAACTTCATACTGATTGATCATGCGAATTTAAGAAAGGGTATAGAACCCTTGCTCTTGAACCCTGAGATGCGTGGCTGTGCTGAAGCCTAAGAAACGTGCCGTTGCGGGCCTTAGTCATCAATAACTCTCGTAACCTCCAGAACGGTAAGTCGGAGCTAACACTTGGCAAGGTATCATTTTGTCCTTATTGAGCATCATTGAAATAGATTTAGATGGTTATTTGTCAACAAATTTGTCCAACCTAAGTCATCAGTAAATCTCGAATAACTCCAGAACGGTAAGTCGCAGCCAGAAATATCATTATAACTGTAATTTTGTAGCACTTGACGAGATCAGACAGAATTATCCTAAATTTCAGAAGACTCAAAATACCGCAGAGCTAGAACCTTTGAAGTAAACGTTAAAAAATGACTGCCACATCGTCACCTTTGGATCAATAGGTCTCTAGATTTTAATTAGCTACACCTTGTGTATGCATTCCTTATCGATCGGACGAAAAGTTTGACCTGGGCTGTGCATAGAAACAAAATTATAACAAAAAACTACATGGCAAACAATATAATTAAAGAAATTTTCTTTCACGAAGGAATGACAGCGCCCAAAGAAGCGACACCTGGCATAACCGAATGAAAAATTAATGAAATTAAGTCGGCGACGGCAGCAGGAATCGGAGGGCTGCTGACAAAACTTAGTGCATGCGCATTGGTGCAAGTTACAAATTTCTGGCAATGCACCAGCAACCACGACATCCATGATAATAACAACGAGCCAGCACGGCGGCTATGATACTAACGACGACAAGACATAGCTGATGACGCTGGCTCTTACTGTAAAACCGGCAATGCCAACTCATTAACAATGAATACGAAAACGACTCTGACGTCACTGTCGATGACGACAGCAGCTCCGTACGTTAGCCGACAAGAATGTAAATTCCGCACGTGGCACAGATGGTGTTAATACCACAGCCAGCATTGTTAGTGAAGACGTCCACAGAGACGCCACCGTAAGCAGGCAGCCGACTAGAACATCACCGAGGAGCAGAAAGGCGGTTCAATAGCTCCACATACGTCACAAGAGTCGTCATCCTTCGATAACCAAAACGCCGATAGCGTAACGCTGAACCCAAAGATACCAATGCCGAAAGTGACCCCGGCTATGTAAACCACGTCCGCTAACACCATCGAAAACACCTGTGGAAACTGGCAACCATACCAGTCATTACCACAGAAAGAATGGAAAGCACTGACAAAATCTATTGTGAATTTCACATCGATTGGTCTGATACAGTTCCTATATAGACCCAATTCACGCCGACAGGAGGCGCGTTCCAAAACGAGGCTCGCTAGGATAGCTCTGTTGGCTTATCGGCATAGTTGTATTCCTGTTGCTTGAACGGCTTGAAAAAATACGGACTCTCAACTGTCTGTTTTCCCTAAGGACGTTGAGATTCGAAGCGTTGGGTCGTTGCCATAAGTCTCGACGAAGGTAAATATGTCCGTGTAAATTCATAAATGTTTTCGAAAAGTTAGATCATATTTTGTCACATCTCGGTTGCCGAACATCATACATGTAGCAACGACCGGAAAATCCTCTGCTAGCCAGACTGTGTTTTCATGATTACGCATGGGTGGCGCAGCACTGAAAAAAAGTGGGGGCTCAAGCCTCCTCAGCCCTCCTTGGTGCACCACATATAGACCATGTGCGGCTTAGCCCCTCCCCCTATAGTATGGTGCGCGCCGTCCATGCTACGGGTTGAAACTTGAAGCATTATTCTTTCCAAAAAGGTCAATCTCTCGATTTTGGGGCCGAATATCGGCCCTATTTCCCTCTTAAAAATATAGAAAAATCACGCGAAATTCATTACGGCGTTTTATCGTTGCTCCCAACTTGTTCGACTCTATAACCCAACAACGAGATGGGAAGATGACCCCAGTCAAGCCAATATCTTACGCGACTGATTAACTCCATCCTAGCATTTAAGGTTGGAGGGCCACCTCTCTTTTGTTCGATAATTGCTCTAATCTCCAATAAGATAGTATCTAGCCTAGCTCATTACCCCACGAGGCCTAAAAATTCCTCTCAGTGATTGAAAAATTCTCTATGGAGAATCACCTGTAACCACACAGGTGACAATTTGAAAGAGCACAAAATGCTACTTGAGACAGAGCCTATGAGACCTTGCAACCATGCTATTGATGGTGATCAGGAGGTAGATTTCCCCTCACTCTCGGCGAAGAATGCCCTCTCAGAAGGCACAAACACTTTTCCCCTCGGATAAACGAGGCCACTGAAGAAACGTGATAACTATGCTTGTTCTGTCCAGTTAACTGAAATTGAGCTCTAAAACGAGGTAGATGCTTTGGACGAACGAATTAGGTGTTTTGATTTTAAAATTCAACTTGGTCCAGATTTGAATCCTAACACAAGAAATAGAAGTAAGAATTAGTAACACCAAGAAAGCAGAACTGATGATCAAATAATTTTTATTTTCAATTACGAGTCTGGTTTTTTATTTTAATAAAACATATATTTAATAACATCAATTATTCTTTCAGGTCAATGACAAATCAACTATTAGTCCCGGTAGTCCTTACTGACCTCACCATGACCTAGGCTATGCTTGATGTTAATATTCTTTTTTAAACGAGATGTGACTAATTGCACATGACATCAAAATACGACCATATGATCTGGTTCGTGTAGAAAGCATTTTAATAAACAATTTACAAGAAGCGTAACACTGCATTCAGCATAATACCTAATCCGTATTGCGATCGCCGCAATTTGGTCATGTTTACTTTCCATGTTTCGAACCTTGTTTTCCGAAAAAACTTATACCCTTTCGTCAGACAACTCTTTGGTGCATTGACTTGTTCTCTAATATATTTTTCTACGTCTCTGTGGTTAATTATCGACACATTTTTAAGATTTAATATCCAGGTTGGACTCGAAAGACCGACCATTTAACTCACGCAAGGTCAACTTAATCTTTATTTATCGCAGTGAGCCTCGCTTTGGATTGTAATGTCCACCGCGTGAATTAGGCCTAGGACTGAAACCTACGGACCAATGTTGTTCCTAGATGAAACGTAGGATTGCGATTGACCCTGATAAATGAACAAGTGTCAGATCTCCGCCATCAGTAAATCTCGATTAATTTAAGAACAGAAAGTGAAGTGAGGAACAAATGAGACACCCCAGATATACCTTGACAACATCTTGACATAAAAAAATCGAAAAATAGCTGTCACAGCGCCACATTTGGTCCGATTTTGGCTCAGAAGCAAGGCAATTGAGCTTTTAATTAGATACCCGCTGCGCGTGAATCTCATGTTGATGGGACGAAGAATGCAATCCGTAGCGTGTGCACAAACAAGCTGAAGCCTGAGAAGCGTACCAGTGTTGGAGTTAAGATATCGGAAATTCTCGAGTAACTCGAGAATAGCAAGTCGGAGCCAAAAACTCACTTTAAAAGAGAATGCCACCCGATTTAATTAGTCTTTTTTACCATCTTAATCGGTCTATATCCACATCGCCTCTTATACGGTCGACCTCACCTTGCCGAGAGGTCGAGAGGTGTCGCGTTAACCTGTGAGGAAGGTGAGAAGCGACGCAGCGACGTCAGTGGTTCGTCTGCAGAGTGAATGCCGCTATATTGCGTTGCATCGGTTCCCGCCTGTCCGAACTATGGAGCTGCGAAGAAAGCGGGTATATCGTTTTTTCGACTTCCTCGAGAGCCCGAAATGCTTAGGAAGTGGGTTGCAGTTGTGAAGAATGAAAGGTATGCTGTTAATAGGAAGTATGAGGCCGTGGAACATCTCCGTTTCTAGCCGGCATTTCGTCGACAATGATTTCTCTGACGAATTCCGGCTTACCAAAGAACTATCCATACGTTCCGTTGCATATGCATGTTCACGGCGTCTCTCTCAATGTATTTCAGTTCGAACTGATAGGCTGTGAAACCTAACGTTCCGACCCGTGAAGTCTTCGTCAGATGAGCTCTTGGCTAAGTTGGGATTAGCGCCGGGCGAGTTGCCATGTATTACTGTGCGTTTTAATTTTGTTTCAAAATGAATTATTCTCATCCTAAAATGATCCTAACCAATGCTTATATGAAACTGACACAAAGCCTGTCTCATTGGATACAATTTGTAATGCCTTGGAGTGCTCGTGAGTGCAAATGTTTTGAGAAGTCAGCAACGAACAAACCACTGCGTTACCGGCTTTTGATGCCGGCAACAAAGATAATTGACCGGGCACCGAGGCCATGTGAGCGCATGATTGGTAATTCAGTGTTTGTTGTTGTGAAACAATTACTCGATGTTATATACTATTGTCATATGTTAGGGAATTTTTATTTAGAAATACAAATTATTCAAATCATTGTTACTGTACAACCTTTTCCCTGACGGTCTGTGGAACGGGAACCTGACTTTGGCGGCCCCCGACAAGTAAGTACTAGATTTTCATTCGTGGCCAATTCACATAAATAATTACGTGCACATTATTTCTTTGGCTCACTATCATATATTCTCTTCGTGACTGGAGTTTTAGTTTCCAACTCAAGCTGGTTTATGTTCGTGCCAGTCCCGGCGGCCGTGACAGGCCTGATCGGGTTCCGATCCACTGGCCGGGATAACAAGCGTTTTGTGTATTTAGAACTCAAAAAATCAAAGTATAAACAACACTGATCTACGTTCTGCTGTCTGTATTTCACGGAAGAATACTTCGAATTTATCTCCGAACAGACCCCAAACTCCTGCTACGGACCTTGGTAAATTGGCCTGCGGAACTTTGTAGGCTACGGTGTGTCCAAATACCAGTAAATCCGTAACAGCAAAATAAAACAACACGTTTTAATAAGAGCTCGGTGTATTTTTAAGGGTTTTACATCGAAGCTTGGTGATTTATTGGTGTTAAACGATGAATTCAAGCGATAAGCTGATACTACTAACCCGTGTTGTGAAATGCTGAACAGACTGCGTGTGAAACCAGTTACGTCATTGGATAATTTCAAACACCTCCGTCTGCCGTCAGGTGTCAGGTAAAGCAACCGAACCTGCCATTATCGAGTAGAACTACCCGATCTAAATTCAGTGGTGGATTTAGAGGGGGGCCAAGGGCCCATGCCCCCCCCTAAAATTCTCCCACATTAAATTTGGTAATTTGGGGTGTAAGTGTCTGACGGGCAAATTCCTGGCTAATACTCTGCCCCGCCCTCAACTAAAAATCCTGGATCCGCCCCTGGTCAAGGTTTTGCAGCACTAGCTGGAGCATAGAACATACATACGTAGTACGCTTTGTTTGAGTACACTTGAGTACGTGCCGTCGAAATCAATAAAGTGATTAACTCGAATCAGTCTTCAGTCTATTGTCTAACCGAGAGCTTACTATGGAAATGAGAAAGCACGTGATCTAGTTTTTGAAATCAGATACATTTTCGTGTCTGTCATTAATGTCGGGAAGGCAAACAATTTCAGATCACGCGTCCACGGGTATTTGTCCAGTTTATAAACCTTTTTCACGCCGGTGTTGCAGTCCACAACACAACACTTAATACTTCGTTAGCATAGGAAGAACGTGTAGAGTAATGCAAGCGAGAAAAATTTGTTAAGAATCAGACAACAACAAATAACATGTGAAACTCCAGTGGCTCGAAAACGAGGCAGCAAATGTTCCTGACGAATTTTTACGGCATTGTGGGTAAATAAAGCGAGATTCGAGTGTCGCTGTGTAATCCGGGATGGCCCTATTGCTATGAACCGCAAGTATTTACAGTAGTACTTACTGTATTTTTTAATTCTACTAGTTATGTGTGCTTCAATAGTACATTTAATAGCAGAAAGCGATCGAGAAGAGAAACAACCCTAATGAAAGCCCGTCACAAACTCTATCTAGATTGATAGTTTCGCAACATTCCATAAATTTTTCGAAAAAAATGAAATTTTGCGTTTTTTGAAATTCAAAGTCAAATAACTCGAAAACGGTAAGTCTGAGAAAACCGTTATCGCAGAACTTTTGAAAGAGCATACTTCAAGGAATCCACATGCAAAAATTCACGTCATTTGCTCTTCCCGTTAAAAAGGCGACAGCAGAACGATTGAAAATGGGTGAAAATGCGCCAGAGCAGCCATCTTGAAAGTGACTTCCGGTTACACAAAATTTTATAAAAGCTGATCAATTGCAAGAAACACGTGACCAGTTTGAAAGTGGTTCGCCAATGTGCCCTCTACAGGAGAAAACGTTTTTGGCCAGATATCGAGGTGCGCATGCGCCATCGTCAATATGTCCGTAATCTTTAACCGAAAGTCCAGGTTTTTCAGCACAGTTGTAGCACTTGTGTTCTATAAAAATCTTACCAAATTTCAGCTCTGTACGTCAAAAAATGCGGCCTCTATGAGCATTTGAATGTGAAATCGGAAACAAAATGGCCGTCACCTCCGCCATTTTGAATCCGATCATGACAAAAAACAATAAGCTTCCAGGACTTTCCAATCTACACGTCGTATGCAAATTTCGTGAAAATCGGGCGAAAATTGGGACCTGTAGAGAGCGACCAAACAAAAAAAAACTTGATATCAGACCAACATACTTGGCGAAATTTATTTCGCCAAGTAAAAACTTCAGCACGTCCATTATACTCAAGTAAATAACCCCTGCATAAATCGTGAAGGTTACTGGGGTGAGAGGCCTACACTGATTTATTCAGTTCTGACAGTGGCGTTATTTTGAACTCGGGAGACGATTTGTGTGCGATAGAATATTTGCCCTTCGTTATCCGTAGGATTCACAAAGGATTGTAGGTGATACTCAAACATTAAACTAAGACCGTAAGTTATTTTTAGAAACGCCATTGCTTGAGAGAACGCTTGTCAGCCGTCCCGCCGGTTTCCGGCGCAGCTTACAAAACTTTAAAAAAGCTACTCGACTTCTTTAAAATTTGAACATACATCTTAGTCGAGTACAGAGATTTCATCGCTTACTTCTCTCCGAACCAGTACTAAATGTCGTCTTGTCTTTTACGCTGGTATTTTCCTCCGCGGTAATTCTACGTTTCAAACACTCACTGACGCCTTGCTATGCGAGGCTACCTAATTCTATAAGCACCTCCTCGTGATGGTCACGTGACACAACAACTCATTTCCCTGACTCCGGCAAGTGTGCAAAAATTCCCATTAATTGGTTCAGTCTCATAAAGTTTACCTAAGCAGTGGCGGATTTAGGGGGGAGGAGGCAAGGGGGCTACGGCCCCCCTAAAATTCTCCCAGTTTCCATTTGGCAGCTCGAGGATGCGAATGTCTACCCTGCCCCCCCGCCCCCCCTAACTCAAAATCATGGATTCACCCCTGAAATTGATACAAAATAGGTTGTTTTTTGGGTGACATTCTCCTTTAAACTTTTTGTAGCATATGACGAGAACTATCAACATGTCAGATTTGATCAAATCAGTCACAAGACGCCAGAGCTGCGGCAAGAGAAGTAAACAAATGAAAGAACAAGTCATAGAAATCTATTCACATACTGTACAAAGGATCTGTGTAAGGACGCCAGAGTTACGGGTCCGTAAAGATCTACTTTAAGAAAAGGCCGTCACAGCGCAACCTTATGTCCGACTCAGAGAAAATGGCCGTCACAGCCCAACCTTATGGCCGACTCAGATAAAATACAACAAGAATGAGAAGTCACTTATATGCAAACGTTTCGAAAAAGTTACAAGGGTTGAGAAATTTGACTATCGTTCATAACATTATGCAAATGGTTACAGAAAACTATACGAAAATATAGGTGATTGAAAGTAGAGGGAACCATACAAAACACAAAACGTTAACTAAATCTGCATTCAGTGTACCGTCATGATCAAAATTAGACCCTGTTTTTTAAAAATCCTTTCTAATGACGCTCTATTGTTCGGAGAAATTCTCATGTTTAGCTCTACCCTGTTGATTTTTGTGGGATTTCTGTAGCGCTCGCTTGCGCACGCAATCGAAGACGGAAGAGTCAATTCAAGATAGAAGTTGACACGAAACATTTAATTGAAAGCAAACAATTATAGTTTACAACATAATTCACAGTCACAGCAACATATTTAGCTTACGTCACACATGCATGCATATATTCCAATATAGCTTCATAAAGTTTCTTACATTCAGTGACAAACGCCATTAACACCTTAACTCAACAGTCACTAACCGCCTTTTATTGTTTTACGAAGACTCACAGCAGCAACCGTATGCCATGTGCAAAGCTGTATTTAGGCCTATTCCCTTTCATGTGAATGCACATGTCGAGGAGAGCCCAAGAGGCCTAACGTAAAAGTATACTCATCGGTTCTTTCAAGGCCGTTTACTTGCCGGGTACGGCATACAAGTAGAACTGTTAATTCTCATTAATTTCTCAATGCTCGTCCTTACTGACGACCGTTGAAATAGCTCAAACTGAATACTTGTCAACGAATTTGTCGTTAGACAACCAGTTACTAAACACCCATGTCAATGACCAGTCAGGTCCTAGTCAGCAACTCAAGTTTTCGAAAGATATTTTGTTTTTTCCTAGAGCTCTAGGGGCAAAATCACTTCGAAGGGAGCTTTCTGTGGACTGGGCGCAACATACTCGGCCGTAAAACTAATACGATTATCGCTTCACATGCACGGCGATATCTCGCGAAGAGCTGCGTAATCTTGCTTTTTTCCAGGATTCTTGATCTAGGCCGGGAAACAAGGTGTTTCCAAGAGAGTCCTAGTTCAGTGTCCTCTCCAGTAACTTTAGATGCTTTGCCAAGGATGAGATACTATATGTGCGCTAGGGAAATAAATACGAGTACCGAAAACAAAATGTCCCATGTATTGCCTATTCATCGGCCCGTTCACAGCGACAAGCGTCTGTCGCTTGCCCCTCACGTGATCGCCTGCTAAATCTCGAGCATAAGAGGTATTTGATAAAACAGGAAAATGGTGCAAACAATATACCAACGAATGACCCGGCGACTGCGCTCAAAATCTTCATGAACATCGTTACGTCTCGTATGCTGGGCTTACATGATAATGGAGTGCGAACAAAACGTGAACTTATCAGATTTACCGCTTCACAACTGTAATCCGCCACGGACAACTTATCGCTAGGCAAACGGATGGCTCCGCTGTTTACTAACACGGATAGATTTTTGGACGGCAGGAATTCAATTATGTCTTTTGACGGTGCTTTGATCTTGATCGTGGGCGCTGGGTCACCGAAGGCAGAGCATTCAACTGTGGCGTGCCCACTTTTAGCTCTAAATAGTAGACGAGGCTGGGAAGGTCTTTCGCATACAAATGTTGTATCAATAAATTCGTTGATTGTGTAACTTCTCTCGAAAGGAGTTTTGCAATCTATATATTTTGTACTGTAATAGGCAATGCTGTCAATTTTTTCTTGAAACTCATTCAACTCACAATTACAGTGAAATGTATTTCCACCCAAAAAGAATACATTTGAAGCAAAGTCAGCAGAAACAGTCTGGATTTTGTTATTTCCCAGTTTCACTAAACGTAAACTTGGTATTCCGGCAAACGATTCGTATTCTACAGAGATTAGTTCATTTTGATACAGATCTATTTCTCTTAGTGTCTTCACGCAATCAAAAACATTTTTGGAAATATTTTGAATACGATTACCGTCTAGGTAAACCTCCGTTAAATGCCTTAAGTCGCAAAGAGTGCCTTCTTGTATGTTATGGATTTGGTTATGCGAAAGAGCAATACTTTCCAACATTACGACATTCTTGGAAAAAATGTTGCGCTTTAAAGCTTTGATTTTATTGTTTCGAAGTTGTAATGTCTTCAAATTATACATGAAGACAAAACATTCATTTTCTAGTTGGTTTATCTCATTAAAATCAAGATCCAGGTTTTTGAGATTGGGGAGTCCCCATAGCCAATCTTTGCTCACCGTTTTAATATTATTGTAGGCAAGATTTAGCACTTCCAGCTTTCCCATGTTCTGGAAGGAATTATGCTGAATCGAGTTAATGGTGTTGTTTGATAAATCAAGTCCTATTAGCTCTGACAAAAATGAAAACATAGATGAAGATATGTGGCGAAGAAAGTTATCAGCTAAAGTCAGCTGAGCCGCATTTGTCTGCCGCGAAAATGCACCCTCTTGGATTTCAACAATGTTACAGCCTATGAAGTTCAACTTCTGGCTTCGCACATTCTCAAGGAATATCTTAGTTAAAGTTACTTTTTTCCTTCCAACATTAACTACTTTAAAGCCCTGAAACCACATGTTCTTGATAAAAGATGGCTCCATCCTTCTCATGAGTATCGACGGCATGCTAATAGCAGTGTCGATATTCTTGATTGCTAGCGTAAAATCCAATATACCAAGAAACGTAATCTTTGCCACACTCGCGACAGTGACAACTTCAAGCTTTAACCTTTTCAGATTTGTTAGGTCTATGAAAACGTTTTCTTGTACGGACGTTATGATGTTACCAGCTATGAACAGTTCTGACAATTTTTTTGTAGTTGAAAACATTCCCCGTTTTAAGGTCGTCAGAAAGTTATGTGATATGTCTAACACAACCAAATTCTTGAGATAGCCTAAATCAAACGTTTCCAGTTGATTAAAGCTAAGATAAAGTTCATATAAACTGTTCACTCGTTTAAATATATCCTTTGTAAAATTGCGAATATCATTTTCCTTCAAGCTCAAGATTTGTAAATTGCTAAGATTTCGAAATGCATTTGGATAAATTTCGCTGATCCTATTATTGCCCACAGTCAGTAACCTAAGGTTGTTAAGACCCTCAAAATAGTGTCTGGAAATGTGTGTCAAATTGTTCTGGTACAAATTTAATACACGCAACCGATAGGTGTCAGTAAAGGCCGATGTGCAAATGGTCCTTATCTCGTTTCTGCTTATAAACAGAAGCAAAAGGCGTTGGAGACCAAGAAATGCAGTTGATGTGATCTTTTGCAAGTAGTTGTTTGATATCAGCAGAGTGCTTAAATTTCGTAAATGAACAAATGGTCCATCCTTCAATTCTTGAATTCTGTTAGATTGGAGATCCAATTCCACCAGATTGATTAAACCCTTGAACACATCCGTCGAAATATTAACAAGGTTGTTATTCCCAAGCCACAAGATTTGCAGATTGGTGAGAGACTTGAAAGAATTGTCTTGGATTATTGTTATGTTATTCTTTTGTAAGTTCAGCGTGATGAGCGTAGAGAGGCCCTGGAACGTCGTGTTATATATCTGCGTCAGTTTGTTCTTGGACAAAACCAGTGACTCCACACTCTCCAGCTGTGCGAAAGCTCCATCGTCGATCTTACTTACGTTATTATCTTTCAAGCTCAGTTGTCTCAAACTGCCCAGTCCTCTTAGGAACTCTTTTCCTATATGTGTTAGCTGATTTCCATCGAGCTGCAAACTCATCACTTGAGATGAGAGGTTGTTGAATAAATTCCCAGAAATCGTCCGGATTCCACATCTTGCTAAGTTGACGGAACCCCATCGAAGTTTGGTTTCAATTACCGACTTTGATAACCTTGAACAATCTGTCGTACCTGCCAGGCCAATGCGTTCATAAAAAAATAAATTTGCGAATAGAAATAAGATGAAAAAATTGTTTACAAGAGCCATTAATCACATCGATTTCACCACGAGACTTCGGTTGCAATAATTGAAAAGTGACTACTGTCTTATTCAAACGACACTACCTTTCAATATCACAGTTTTCCCTTTCAGCAAATTTATCTCAGGCGACGACTAGGTGTAATAAACGCTTTACGGTATTCGTGACATTTGTCCATGCGATAAATTTGAATCAGTTACTACTAACAGCTTATTGTCTTGGAAAGGGTTTAACATGTACTTTTACATCAAGTATTATAAGTTTAAAATGTCGAGACCAGAAAACTTACACACTGTAGAAACAGGTAAAACACTTTAAAACGCTTATTAAAAACACTATCTTTTGAGCCTCATAGTAGCTGGCTCTGCCGTTTTGTTGGATGTTATGTAGCAACAAAACATCGCGTTCCAGTTAGCGGAATTTGAATAGGGGAGATTTTGTTTTTTATCGATTTTGTCGACAGTATTTGATGACTATGGCAATGATTGGTAATGATGGTGTCCTTTTCAGTGTTGTCGTTGGTGTGAGAGGAATCGTTGTTCTTGGCCAGAACGGCGGTGTTCTGGACGATTTGAAACGATCGACTTTAGTGGTGTCGTTCCTGGTATTATCCGCAGGAATTCGAAGCACCGTTATTGAGAACTTTTAATGCAAATATCATGTTTTCAAAAGCTAAAGTAGTTCGTTTTGCCTAAGCTATATGGAACACTTCACTTCACTGCACATTTACGAACAGAACGTTTTTAGTAACATTTGAAATGGATAAATACACTAAACCTCGTATATGTGATGGTGTTCACACACGAGTGCATGTTTAAGTACGGTGTGTAATTTTTTGCTGTATGGACGCAAATACACCCATGCCACCTTTTCTTAAAGCAACACCACTTCCCTGTAAACATCCGAAAGATCCTCTGTTGTCATGTGTGGTTTGGTACATGTATGGTCTCTTATTGGAATGCTGCTGCTGCTGCTGCTGCTGCTGCTGCTGCTGCTGCTGCTGCTGCTGCTACTGGTGGTGGTGATGTTGCTGCCGGTAGGTGAAACTTTCATGATTTTTTGTATGCCACGGTTTCACTGGATATGCACCATCGGTACAATGGGCATACTCATATCTTCACCAGGACAAATTAGCTTTTTGGTTCACTTTCCAAAATTTTGTTGTTCGTGAATTTAAACGCTGAATTCCCGAAAGCCAGCAATATTTCGCACTCGCTCGCTGATATGCAACTTCCATTGATACCACTAATAGACCGCCGTTATAGCTGACTTTCGAAATAGCCGCATCATGTTGAAATCCATTATCCCGCGAAACGGCGATCAGGTCTTTCTTGGACTGGCGTTCAACGCCACCTACTGGTTCACGTAATATGGAGGGAAGGTTTCAACATTCTGGTATAAACCGCGTTATAACACATTTCCTGTTATTATAGCGCAGGCGCTAGTCCACAGCTGTGCGGTAGGATGTACTAATTTCTAACGAAAAAGGGCAAACCTTTTGAAATATCGATGGATGAACAGGTTCATGGTGAGCCGTACCTTACCCATTGCGAAGATGAATCCGCGACTAACCCAGTTGCTTATAACAGGGAAAATTTCGATCGCAGCCAACGTCAAAAAGCTGAAATAGATTAGTGAACTTAAACTTATCAAACAATAGGAGGCGCTGACAGTGGCATTTATTCCTCTGCTTTTAAATTTACGAACCGCTGTGCAGTAATCGAATTTCTGTTCACCGAAGCTGAGTCAGGATCAATTGGAAGTCACTTTCGTGCTTTCATTACTTTAGAGAGCGCCAATTAAAAAAGACTCCTATTGGGAAATCCCAAATTTATCATTCAAGTGATAGCCTGGTGGAAATTGTAATACACTTTGACTGCGCTACCGTTTCCTAACCTTTCCCTCTTTACATGTCTTTCCCGTACGTGCATATTTCCATTGGACGTTCCACTGCCCGAACTTTCTCTTGTGTTGTTTGTCTTTTCCTTATTTAGCCAGAATCTGAGGAGTTGTCCCCTGCCCCCACCTAACAAGCCTATGAATCCTTGACCACAATAAATTCTCGAAGTAAATGAAACATAACAACAGATGACTTTCGAAATTACTGAGCCATATTGAAATTCTCACTAACCTAACAGAATGTGATCCGCCCCGAGTTCAGCAACGCTAGGGCCTCACTAAAAAGCAGGACTTCGCGAGATATTGTCGTTTATTTTAAATGAGAGCATGTGAATTTGGTTAGATTTTAGCAAGGTCCTAGCGTAGATCCTAGCGTTATTGATATCTACCCAGATCTTTGTTGGACAAGCGTTCAGCTCCAGCTACAGAAACCACGTAATTCGTCCTGGAAGTTTCAACTTACTGGTATAAACAGCGTTATGGATATTTTTCTGCTTTTATAATGCCGGCAAATCACAGCTGCTATGCAGTAGGATGTATCAATGCCCAAAGAAAAAAGGTAAACTTTTTGAAATATCGTTTGATGAACAAGGACGTCCTGTTCCATAAATTCCCCACTGCGAAGAGTCCGCGACTTAGCCAGAGGTTGGTAAAGCGGGAGAATTTTGATCCCAGCCGGTGTCAAAAAGCTAAATATATGAGTGCAGTTTAACTAATCAAACAATAGGAGTAGCTGACAGTGGAATTTATTCCTATGTTTATGTTTATGAACCTCTCTGTAGTAATTCAAATCCTGTACACCAAATGTGAGTTGGAATCAGATGGAACTCACTTTTGCGCTCTCATTACTTTAAAGAGCGCCATTATGAAAAGTCCCCTATTGACTGGCTGAAACCACGGACTTTATGTAAGTCCGTGCAAAAACCATTCCATGAAAAGCTATGAAACAATAATAACAAAAATGGTTCGGCAGTGTTGAAAGGTTCCACTGCCGATGTAGTATAGGACTTAACCTTAAACTACTCAAAGAAATGA
This sequence comes from Phoronis australis, assembly GCA_002633005.1. Classification (NCBI taxonomy): domain Eukaryota; kingdom Metazoa; phylum Phoronida; family Phoronidae; genus Phoronis; species Phoronis australis. The sequence goes on from NMRA01000206.1 coordinate 578,585, forward strand.
TCGCGTAAATCCTAAAATTAGCATGTCGTTGACGTTTTCTTTATCATTGATCGCGTCTGTGGGTTGGAATGCGCCTCTTAGGCACCACTAAATCCACGTGTGAGTTCAACTATGGTCCTAGTCAAATTAATGTGTTTCTTGGGAAAAATTACTACTCCCCAGAAATCGCCCTAAAATCGTTATAAACGGAATGCTAAGGTTTGCCGTTAGTGGTGTTATCATTCTACCGCTGTTTTGCATCAGTTATGACTTTACTGCGGCAATAATGGGTTTGGAACTATATTATTCAAGTAATTGGGTGTAAGCCCGCTTTGTTTCTACCTATGTCCCTATATGGGGACAGAGAGAGCGAGAGAGAAACACACTTCATTTTCCTAGTCATATAAAACATACATTGTTATACGGCTGGGTGGCCAGCAAAGGCACCGACCGCTAATACCTGACCACCGAGTAACAATAAATTAAATTAATAATAACAAGTAAGAAGAACAATATAGACAACAACAGAAAAAGTACATTTACAGTGAAATGAAATACAAGTTTTATTAAAAACGTAAATTAAATACACTTGGGAAAGATTTATACACAGAGACTACGGATACAAGAGAAACAGCACGGTTAGAAAAGCATAATATGTCCAAGATGTAGGACAGGTGATCACGGTTACTTCAATAAGAACATGCATAACTACATAGAACGTTGCACTGAGAGCTCTAAGTGCTTAATAATAGATGGAAAACACACACAAGCTGTGCATGTCGACCTTGTCTGTTACATATCTCGGAAGGATACAGTTCTTTATTAAATTTTGTATTTTAAACATTAATGAATTTTCGCAACTCTTTCTGTTGTTGGTGTCTACTTTTAAGACAGATTGTTGACTGCATATTCGAGGAAGATCTCTTAGTTTCTGATAGAATTGGGAAAAATGTTATCATAAAAGTAAATGGACAATTGACTATGTTTGAACTAATAAACTAATTTTAGGCAAGCTTGATTAAATATGTTAACAAGAAAAAGTGTTCTGAATTCCCTGCAAATTATTTTTGAGAGTGTAAAAGGAAGAATTTGCAAAATTTCTTAAAGTGTTTTACCGGAGAAGTTTCAATCTCGTACAATTATTGGACCCCCGTAGTGTTATACAAAATGTAGATGTGATAGTATAAGAGCATTGTAAACCATCAGGATTGTGTGATTGGGACAATAGTGTTTCAATATGGAGAGGACGCCCACAGTATTAGCTATTTTGTTAGTGATTTCCTGAACATACTTGTTCCAGGAAAGATGGCTGTCTACAAAAATACATAACATTTTGAAATTTTCAACTCTATTAATAATTTCATTGTTGATTTTAATTTGAGGGATGTCAGCTTCGCTGATATTTTTGTGAGCCTAGCTGAATGATTTCGAGATTCTGAAACGTGGGGCGCGCGACAGTTGTGAAGCGGTTTGTTTCCATTAGACATTTTTATGGTTTTGCCTGCTACAAGGCCCCGCCTTTCATGGTATTAGGCAGGACATTGGATCAGTGCTACCAAGTCGGTAAGAGTCAATTCAATTAGGAATAGCCGAACTGTACGAAACTGGAGTCAACAGAGTCAAACTATTACCTAGCAACGTGCCACGGTCTCTGAGGGGGGTTGTTCCCAAATCCGACCACGTAGCTCCTGTTAGCAGGATTGTCACCAAGGATGTAGTGAATCTGCTCTTTAGCAAACGAGTTGTAGTCAGCATAACAGTCGTCTATTTCCGCCAGCCACAGTGCAATGAAGGCCATGTTAGCTGCAAATATTAACAATGTTGTATCGTCAGAGCTTCGGTTCTTTTCTGTGAAAAACAACCCCAGGAACATTCATCGGGTTTATTAGCGACTTAAAGGTGCATTTCACCCGTTTAACTGTTCAATGTTGAGTTCGCAGCAGAAACGTTTCGGAGTTTACAATGTTACCCGGCTCATCCAGTGATCTTGAATTTTTGTTGAATGAAACGGCAATTTAGGTCAAAGGTAAGGCGTTCATGGACCATTTTCGAATCCGAAATTATGGAGTTGGCCAGCCCCAATAAGTTGTGAAGTCCCATCTCGTTATTCGTTTTAGCCAGCTAAACAGACTAGGCAGAAATACAGAAGTACTACACATGTCCCTACAGAAATACAATTGGCTGAGGCTGTACAGTAATTTTGATGGGGGAAATATCCTCGTAGATGCTGATTGTAAGAACAAAAACAGATGAGTGCTTTTGATATGACATCTTTACGTGATTTAATCAATTGAATGAGATATTACCGTATTCTAGTATTTAGGCAAGTGAAGATAAAATGACGCAGTAATGCCACCACACACAGTGAGACACGGCGGGTGTGAAATACTGCAAAGAATGACTAATGAAGGGGGGTAACAGGAAAGTCACGCAAACAAGTGTAACGTGCGGCGCGACCCTGTTTGCTGCTCATTCAAAACAGGCTTCTCAAAAGCATTTAAAAGGGACTCTAATACTTTCAAACGCAGCACATCTTGCTCCACGTAGCGAATTGAGAATGAAACAAGTATGTTTCGAAATATCGTGTGTCTTTTAATTATGTCGCTAGGTCAGTTACTGTATCTATGTTCAGTTGAGAATAGAGTTTTGTTCCGAAAGTACGAACGTAGCGGAATAAAGACTGTGAACAATGAAAAGTGTCGTGCATTTAATAAATTCTGTATAACAGAAAACTTGCTCCCGAAGTAGAGTCATGTGTTATATGTATGTATGTATGTATGTATGTATGTATGTATGTACGTATGTATGTATGTGGCAAGACGGAATGGTTTCAAGTCATTGGTGCAACGCGCCCGGCTGAGCCGTCTGCGCACCTCCATTATCTTTGCTTTTTTTTAGATTGCAATAACCATAAATTGACAAGCTTGGTGTACACGCTTGTTGTTCTTTTCCTCTCTGTCTTAGCTCACACATCCCTTACCGGTCTCGCTTATTCAACAATACACAAAAAAATTCGGAATGTTTCAACCGCTAATTGTGTTGTCATCTACCTTCAGAAAAAGCGTGGATTAAACTAAATCTTATTATGCCAAAAAAATAACATCACTACCCGCACCCACGGTTGTATAAGTTTATAGGCCTATTGCGAAGCGACTTTATAATAATATAGTTACCAGCATATCGCAATGGCCCTTGCTGGGATCTGTACGACAGTTTTCCAGGTGTTCTTACCACGCCGTTGCGACCAAATTTGAAATCGTCGAGCGCTTCGGTGACTTTAGACAGGTATGTTGAGTTTGCAGTCGCTTCGTAGAGGAGGGTCAATGCACCGGAAATCTTGCTATCCCAAGAAAAGCCCCACTCTGAGGACTTAACCAAAGGCTCCATGTATTGTGCGTGTTTCAAGTATGTTTGATTCCCGGTGGCTTTGTACAGCCACATGGCTCCCCAGACTAACTCGTCTTTGAAGTGGTGCGATCTGCAGAGTCAATGAGCACTATATCATACATTCGGGTAGTCTGTTTACCTATCGCAAACTACATGTACTTTGTGTCGTTTTGCCCTTTTAGCCACCGATAAACCTTAGTAACATACCATATTATACAGTGCTGCATGTTTTGGGTCTTCAATAGAAAGAGGTCTATTGACCTGAAGCCTTTACAACTCACAGATATCAACCTGACACCTTAAAAAGAAACATTGTGTCTGTTTACTTCAAATATTTCTTCACACCCCGATTGGCAGTGCTTTTAGACAAGAATAGACAAGAGCGACGTAATGAATGCCGGGAATTTGCCCTCAGTGGTTGAGCACAAATCGCAAAATCACTCCATACAAGGGATTGTCATTATTTGACACCCGTTCCCAATACAGTAACTTTGTTCAAGAGTCTATTAAAATGCAAACTGTTGCATGCTTGCAGCGCACTGTAATAATGTATATTACTACAATACATTATAAACTGTAACACTCTTCAACGAGTCCTGCATGCGTGTTACAGTGGGCGCCAGGATCAAGTCGATGTTTATACTCTCGTTGCCAAGCTTTTTGCTTATACATTAAGCTTCAAGAGTAGCGTCAATCCGTATTTCGCGTCGAATTTACAAAATGACAGCCTCAAATAAGAGTACCGCTATCCCAGAACTCTCAGGTCTCGCGAATTCACACTTGTTCTCCTTGCTCAAAAAGGCCGTCTCATTGTAGGCTTGTTGAACAGTGTTACAGTGTATAACGTATTGTAGTAATATATTACAGTGAGTTACAAGCATTTAACAGCTTGCATTTTAATAGAATCTTGAATAGAGTTAGATGTCGGGAACGAGTGAGATTTTTTTCAACGCCGCCTTTGGGAATGTAACCCACTTGCACCGCCCAATACTAAAATCAAATCTAAATCTTAACACAGCTTCTCCAATATTTAAGCAATTCTGCACATACTACCTGGACAAGCGCAGCTGATTATGAAGACCACTTACGTAAAAGTATTAGTTTCAAAAAACATTAAACGACCTTACGTAGAGATGACACCAGCGAGAACGGTAACCACGGATATCACCCGCGAGAGATTGATAACAGGAACTCTAAAGATTCCATCAAGGCCAACTCCCATTTGTCCTTTTAATCATGCATTTCTTGCCACACGAATTTCCATCAGAACCCAGAGTAAAAAACCTTACATTATATGCCACTAATTTACGTGAGACCAGGGGTTAAGAAGAATTACACGTTTGTTTTCATCCGCCTTGGGTGGCTACAGTCAGCATTATTTACAGTTAACGTGCTAATCATCTCTGAGTAAAGCATGGGTCTATGGACGGTGATTGTCGTGCTGTAGCTTTGTATGATCTGTTGGCTTTTTGGTGATTGTCGTGCTGTAGCTTTGTATGATCAGTTGGCTTTTTAACTGTAAATTGACAAGCTATTGGAAAAATGTCAATGAACACTTTCCCGAAACTCGATACTCGACGTGATAACTCGGTGACGACAGGCCAATACTGGCACCTTGTCACGTGATTTTTGGCAAAAATGCTTACCCATAAGGATGCGGTGGTGCCTCATAAACTCCCTGAAGCTCATTAGCAAACGAATACAACTCTTCGGCGTGACGCAAATACGACAGAGCTACTTCATTGTCTAGGCGAAACAATATATCAACATGAAATTCAACATCAAAAACAAACGCGGTGCAATAGGGCTAGTGTTGGTAATGGTTGATGGGTAAACTGGACAATAGGATTTTAATAATTGCTGACATGTCCACTAGCTTAGGAATCAATCTGTTATTGTTAGGGTGACTCTGTCACATTTGATGCCTACCCTATACTGAATACCTGTGGCAGGATACATGAAGCAGTCCCAAACAGGGACTTAGTTAAGTTTCCCAAATCTTTTGCGTATTTGTTTCGTTCTTTACTCATATAAGCTCCTCATTGACTAATGGCATGTTCTAATAGTATAACTAAAAACGAGCCCTTACTTCAATCAAAATAATTAGTGAAGATCCTTACTTGTTTTCAAATATTGATAATTGAATGTAGAATTGCCTTTCGATTAGTACCAAAGCCAACAATTGGCTTAGCAATGATACTCAAACAGTACAAGAAAGAACAATCAAGTGTTTTCACAAACCCACAGATATGCAGATATTTTAGGGAACTTAGATGAGTCTCTATTGGGGACTGTTTCATGCAACCTAGCACAGGCGAGCTCGTTTCGTTTGAGACAAAGTTCACCGGGAAGCCACTACATGCCAGTAAAAGAGATGCTCAAAAGACAAGTTGTGTTTAAAACACGAAAGAAGACAAACCAAAAAACACAAAACAAAAGTGGAAGTTTGATTCAAAAAGCAAAACTGAACCTTAAAGAGACCTAGAACGCGACTAACAGATTAAGTTGCAATATCGAAAGTGGTTCTCTGCAACTGAAAAAAAATTCAACCTGCTCAACTGATGTTTTTAGGGTTTTCCGTTAAGATTTTTAATTATTTTCTGTTGATATCAAAGCATTTTCAAATTTCAAGTTCAAGAAAAATCGATCTGTCTACTGCTCGCCACTTCGTCGATTTTTTTCCCACAAGACAAAACATGTCTCCTTATTTGGTATAGCAAGACATAGACGTAGCGCATTTCCCTTACATGGAAGATGTGACCTTTGACATCAAGCGACTTCAAGTGACTTGACTGTGAGCACATGCGCGAATTTATCGTAAATGAGATGGAGATTAGACACGCTGTGGTAACCATAGAGTTTTTCCTTGGCAAGTATTTAAAAATCATGAATTTTATGATTTTCCTGGAAATTTCTTCATAGGAGAAAATGAATTGCTCTTTCTTAGACGTTGCGAGATGGTACTTTCGTCAGGAATTACTTAAAATACTTTTGACGAGCTTTCGCATTCCATGCCTCTTTAAGCATCCCCGTTTTGCAGCTTGTCGTCCACTCGCACACTCCCACAACATACTGTAACCCATCAGTTACATCATACTGGAATCAAAACACGTGACAATCGCCGCACAAATGAAAAACTTAATATTAATTCGACGTTTCAGGATACAAAAATCGGACATCAAGTATCGACATACGAGTCAGGTTACATCCATGAAGTGAAACGATATTACAACACCAATGGCAGGAAATAGTTAACAAGTCCTCGCCATAACTGTTTACTATTTCCTGTCGTTGTTGTTGCACTGATTCCGCTTCACGGATATAACATGACGAGAGTCTGGTTTTAACGTATGTATACAATGAGCCACGTGATCTTCTGGAATATACAACGTCTGCCACAGACTGCTGCCATAACGATTTTCGGTGCAGCCAGTTGAAATTTGAAAGTGGAAACAGATCACGGACGACCTTTAGTTTTGTTACCTGATGCATTTAATCATGACCAAGTATACCCAATCTGACGTCATCAAACTCTTGAATGTAGTACTCTCCAAAACGGTGTAGAAACATTTTGACTACTGAGTGAACGGGCGCGTTCAAATGAAGGTCGTACCGTGATGGCCCAAGAGACACAATCTTGGGATTTGAATACTACGAGCTTGTTTTGACAAGAAATCATTCAGTTTCTGCTCAAGTTTGTAGTCCCTGGCCCAGAGTCGAACTGACTGGGGCACTTCAATATCTAATACAAGTTTACATTGCAAGGTTTTGGCCTCCAAAGCAAAGAAAATCTTACTTGGGTCACGGAATATTTTTGTCTATAGATTTTTTGTAGTTTGTGCTTCGAACTGTAAAGTTCAATGATCGCACAAATTTACTCGTTCAGTAGTTACCTGTGTCGTTGAAGACAAGAAACCCGGCCGCCAACGCAGCAGCAACCTCTCCCGCGACATCGGAACCGGAAATATTTGGCTTGTGTGCCTTGGATACGTCACGACGTGTAGTCGACTCACACGGACGTTCAACCTTCTGCTGTTCCTCAGTAATGTCTCCAACCTTCGAAGTCAAAGAAAATGTCATGACCTGATATGACCCAAAACATCTCGGAACATGATTTTTTTAACTGTGCAGGCCCGATACTCGGTCATATGACTAGACATTTGTTTTTCATCTATTGTTCTGTGTGTGTAGCAACACGAATTAATTACTGTTCAGGTTTCACGCCTGAGGATGGTCCGAAATGGTAATCCCTCAGCCGAGTAAGCCTCGCGGTTCTCCATTTGTAAAATAAAACTCTGAATGAGACAGGCATTGTTACAACAGTGCATGCCTAATTCACAGGTTTTAGTTACAACTGGGACTACTGGTTCCTGGGTTGTACCAAATACGTGACGAGGTGTTCCACATGGACTAGTGCAAGCTACCAGAGACCCAACCTGTGCGCCTGTTGATGGACAAAACTTTAGAATTTTACGATGAAGCTCGTGGCGCTCCGCTAGCCATTCGTTAGACTTTGCGTTGCAATTCGCCATGTATAAGGGGAACGTCACATGAAGCAATAGAATAAAACAATTACTATGAACTAACAAGCAAGAAAACACTCGCCATCCTCTGGAACACAAACTTGTAAAAATGCAGCAAACTTGGTTGTTACAATCAGTGAGGTACAACTACACAAACCTGCCCACCAGGCATCTGTGTTGTCTCATTTCACCACAGAATAAAGGTATTTAAAAAAATATTTCCGGTGAAATCGAAGATAAGTTTCGAATTTTTAGAAATCAATCAAAACGACAGGAGTGACAAGCGTTCCACGAATTAGCCGACTACTTCGCTGCAGCTGTAATATTGAATTGGAGAAAATGTAAGGCAACACAACCATTTCCGTTCCATAAACAAAATTTTCTTCTAAAAAATGTCTCGCGAATGCTAACATTGTAGACTGTATATTGTGACGTATACTTTGGCACTCACGTGACAATAAAAGCCGAGTGCAATATGTGCCGTAAGATCAACACATGCCCCTCAGAAGACAATATCTGTCGGCATTTACAGTACATAATTATTGTCGCACCCGACACGTATTGTCGCACAGGCGACAATAGATTTGATGTTGACGGTATACATTGCCGCCCTTGGTTTATAATGTCACTCGATTGACAACATGTTTCGGGTACGACAATGTGTGTCACAAAAACGTGCCCGTGATTCTGACCAGATAATTATACGAGACGATTTCTACCTCATAATACAGCTCGTTCTTTGCAGTGTGACACTTAATAAAAAAGTCCAAAGACCACTTCACGGAATCCAACACCTCAAGTAGGAGACCAGCTGCTTCGTAAGCATCTTTGAAGTACAGAATCCCCGCCAAAAGTACAGTGGTGCTGGCTGCTGTTGGGTAGACATACTTCATGTTGTTGCTACCTTCTGTAAACAACATACAATTAATTTAGCTGGAAGGTGTGTCAGGTGGTAAACAGACAAATACTTGGGCGGCCTTCCTGGTTGGAAGTTACATGTATGTCAGATAAAGAACACATTCAACTGTTTCCTGTGATATTCGTGCACTTGTATGGCCGTAGAGGGGAGAGGAAATACATGTAGTTCAGTGGTTTGAGCTCCGGACTATCAAACTAGAGGCCTGGGTTCAAATCTTGCCTTTAGTGGTAGACGGACCATCCCTGAAATCTATGCATGGTTGACATTGGAGTGCGAAAACGAGGCATGAACAACATAACATCTATCGTGTCTGGATAGCCCCAGTCAAAAACCACTGCTATTCATATGTGCTGGCTTTGCTTGCAGTTTTTGCAAACGGCGGTTGTGAAGGAAATTTGACGAAATCGGGAATGTGCAACCTTCACAACAGTTTAACAACGTACCTGGATTATAAAAAATATCCTCTGTTCTGTTCACGTTTCCTGAACAAGAATTAGCTACCCAAAATTTTAAAAATGTCGATAAAAATGACCACTTTGAGAGACTTCGACTTCTGTTGACCCTTTCGATTCTAAATCAACCAATGGCATAGAAGTACAAACTAGGACTTAGGTTAACTGTTGGCATTTTTTCACAAATCACGACATTAACTTACGGCAGTATAAACTCGGCGACAAGATGGCGTCTAGAGCAAGACTTGTGTGTCAAAAATGTTGACATTTTTGCATATACTGCCGACTTCTATAGTTAAATGACTTTTTTTCTGTTTTGGTTAGGAACTGGTACTGTATTTTGCTTCATTCAGGCCTTTCAACTACCACAGGTACGGTTTTAATTTGCAATATTTGGTCAATATTGTGTTCCACGGTTCAACAACCTTGTTGAGTGCCACTGGGTTGAAACATTTGATTCATGTGTTAAGTTTGGAACACTTGATTCTTCGACATGAAGTGTTCTAGCTCTCTTCACATGTTAAATCTGCATGAAGTAAAATATTCGAATTAGTTTCACTGTCATGTAATTTTTTAGCAAGCTATAGAAACTGAATTTCTAGAAATTTCGCCTCGTTGAAGTTGTCACTAACCCCCGATATATGTCGCTTTATTAGTACCGGAAATTTCCGATAAATTTCCCTGGGCAGTACTGATTACCGTTCAAATCTTTTTTTTTACCAAATAAGCGCATTGAGCACTGTTTCAGAAACGTCGATTTTTCTAAGTCACGTTTTGATCCATAAAAAGTGCCCATGGCGCTATTTCTTCCTTGTTTTCCGAAAAAGTTCCCATGGGAGCTTTGTGGTGATGGGTGCTTCATCGGAAACCCCGTCGGTAACCACTTGTCTCAAGTGTTGCGTTATCAAGTCGATGGCCGACTTCGGACTTGATTCAAAGTGAAAATCGGAAGAATGGTGGAAATAATCGTAAAAAATAACAATTGTGGTCCTTTTAATCGTCCGTAAAGACTTCAAGCGACTGATTGTGAGGTCATGCGCGCATTTATCGTAAGTAGGAGGGAGATAAGAAACTCTGTGATAACCACAGAGTTTTTCCTTCTTGCGTATTTCAAAAATCGTGAATTTTGCGACTTTTTCTGGAAATTTCTTCACAGGGGAAAATGAATTACTCTGTACCAGACGTTGCGAGATGGTACTTTCGTCATGCAGCAAATGTTTAAAAGTTATTTTTGACGACCTTTCGCGTACCATGCATCTTTAAGTAGAAAAATCACCAAAAAGCACGACCGTGGATTATATTTTTAACAGTATATACAATTAAACATTGGGAAATTGTTTATGACCGGCTAATTTTGGTACGTGAATATCATTTGGTCCAAGCGTTTGGAGTATAAACAATCTCGTATGCTGTTCAAGCACCACCGAAGTAAAAAATGTCACATTAGATTCTGATAAGTTTGAAAATATTTTGAGTTGCATTGAATGACCATTATTTGTGATTAAGTTTCAACTGAACTAACTTGCGTTAAAATCAGTTTTGTGAAGATTTTAACTAAAGCAAGGCAGAAAGAGCACCTCTAACAATGGCATTGTCTCTCAGCAACANTTCGGGTACGACAATGTGTGTCACAAAAACGTGCCCGTGATTCTGACCAGATAATTATGCGAGACGATTTCTACCTCATAATACAGCTCGTTCTTTGCAGTGTGACACTTAATAAAAAAGTCCAAAGACCACTTCACGGAATCCAACACCTCAAGTAGGAGACCAGCGGCTTCGTAAGCATCTTTGAAGTACAGAATCCCCGCCAAAAGTACAGTGGTGCTGGCTGCTGTTGGGTAGACATACTTCATGTTGTTGCTACCTTCTGTAAACAACATATAATTAATTTAGCTGGAAGGTGTGTCAGGTGGGAAACAGACAAATACTTGGGCGGTCTTCCTGGTTGGAAGTTACATGTATGTCAGATAAAGAACACATTCAACTGTTTCCTGTGATATTCGTGCACTTGTATGGCCGTAGAGGGGAAAGGACATAGTTCAGTGGTTTGAGTTCCGGACTATCAAACTAGAGGCCTGGGTTCAAATCTTGCCTTTAGTGGTAGACGGACCATCCCTGAAATCTATGCATGGTTGATATTCGAGTGCGAAAACGAGGCATGAACAACATAACATCTATCGTGTCTGGATAGCCCCAGTAAAAAACCACTGCTATTGTATGTGCTGGCTTTGCTTGCAGTTTTTGCAAACGGCGGTTGTGAAGGAAATTTGACGAAATCGGGAATGTGCGACCTTCACAACAGTTTAACAACGTACCTGGATTTAAAAAAAAAATTATCCTCTGTTCTGTTCACGTTTCCTGAACAAGAATTAGCTACACAAAATTTTGAAAATGTCGATAAAAATGACCACCTTGAGAGACTTCGACTTCTGTTGACCCTTTCAGTTCTAAATCAACCAATGGCATGGAAGTACAAACTAGGACTTAGGTTAACTGTTGGCCTTTTTTCGCAAATCACGACATCAACTTACGGCAGTATAAACTCGGCGACAAGATGGCGTCTAGAGCAAGACTAGTGTGTCAAAAATGTTGACATTTTTGCATATACTGCCGTCTTCTATAGTTAAATGACTTTTTTCTCTGTTTTGGTTAGGAACTGGTACTGTATGTTGCTTCATTCAGGCCTTTCAACTACCACAGGTACGGTTTTAATTTGCAATATTTGGTCAAAATTGTGTTCCACGGTTCAACAACCTTGTTGAGTGCCACTGGGTTGAAACATTTGATTCATGTGTTAGGTTTGGAACACTTGATTCATGTGTTAAGTTTGGAACACTTGATTCTTCGACATGAAGTGTTCTAGCTCTCTTCACATGTTAAATCTGCATGAAGTAAAATATTCGAATTAGTTTCACTGTCATGTAATTTTTTAGCAAGCTATAGAAACTGAATTTCTAGAAATTTCGCCTCGTTGAAGTTGTCACTAACCCCCGATATATGTCGCTTTATTAGTACCGGAAATTTCCGATAAATTTTCCTGGGCAGTACCGATTACCGTTCAAATCTTTTTTTTTTTTACCAAATAAGCGCATTGAGCACTGTTTCAGAAACGTCGATTTTTCTAAGTCACGTTTTGATCCATAAAAAGTGCCCATGGCGCTATTTCTTCCTTGTTTTCCGAAAAAGGTTCCCATGGGAGCTTTGTGGTGATGGGTGCTTCATCGGAAACCCCGTCGGTAACCACTTGTCTCAAGTGTTGCGTTATCAAGTCGATGGCCGACTTCGGACTTGATTCAAAGTGAAAATCGGAAGAACGGTGGAAATAATCGTAAATAAATAACTATTGTGGTCCTTTTAATCGACCGTAAAGACTTCAAGCGACTGATTGTGAGAGGTCATGCGCGCATTTATCGTAAGTAGGAAGGAGATAAGAAACTCTGTGATAACCACAGAGTTTTTCCTTCTTGCGTATTTCAAAAATCGTGAATTTTGCGACTTTTTCTGGAAATTTCTTCACAGGGGAAAATGAATTACTCTGTACCAGACGTTGCGAGATGGTACTTTCGTCAGCAAATGTATAAAAGTTATTTTTGACGACCTTTCGCGTACCATGCATCTTTAAGTAGAAAAATCACCAAAAAGCACGACCGTGGATTATATTTTTAACAGTATATACAATTAAACATTGGAAAATTGTTTATGACCGGCTAATTTTGGTACGTGAATATCATTTGGTCCAAGCGTTTGGAGAAAAACAATCTCGTATGCTGTTCAAGCCTCGGTTTAGAGATAAATTTAATATCCATGAGGTCTACATTAAAGATATTAGTTCTTTTACATTCACTAATTTAGAATATGGGATGAGTTTTGTTACTCGAAAGATAATCATTAAAGATATAAACGTTTCGTAACCTTCAACCCTGTTTGTGTTTGCCTTATTTTAGTATATTTTAAATCAGAAAATTCATTACATATTGCGGCCGTTGAGTGAGAACAGATAATGCACGAGTCAGCTGTCACTCACTGCGACGTTCATTTTAGGTGGTGGTGCACCACAAAAGTAAAAAATATTACATTAGATTCTGATAAGTTTGAAAATATTTTGAGTTGCATTGAATGACCATTATTTGTGATTAAGTTTCAACTGAACTAACTTGCGTTAAAATCAGTTTTGTGAAGATTTTAACTAAAGCAAGGCGGAAAGAGCACCTCTAAGAATGGCATTGTCTCTCAGCAACATTTTTGTACTGGCTGGACTCGAGAGAGTGTGCGAGAACCTGGATATAGTAAAATCGCAATTCCCGGGGCTGCTCAAATGCAAAAAAATACTTGAGGTTTTGAAAGAGTTACGAGTAGAATCACGAAGGGGAGATTCTTGTAGTCCGCAAGGTGGCGCTATCCGGAAACCACTTGTAAATGTGTAGCACAAGCATTTTTGAGATTTTCCTTCAAACCTGACATTTATCTTCATATTGTAGGGCTAATGAGATATTTGCAGTCATTAACCCAAGTACAAAATGATAACAAAATTAACATCGTGATGAAATATTCTCTACAGTCTGTGTTTAAACTGTCTGTCGTACAAAAAGGACTTACCGTGGTACCAGCCGCCGACGAGGTCAACGCCCTGCGCATCTTCCAGCAGAGAATCGTGTCTGAAAGGAATTCTATTGGTCGCAGGCAACTTCCCTGATCTCTGAGCTTCATAGAATAGAATCGACTTGGATAGAACTTCTGTGAAGTTGAAATCTCCAGGAAGAATTTCTGAAACAATTCATCAAGAAGGAAGAAATTATTTAGCATGCGCAGTGGATGCTTTGCTGCCACGGTATTCCGTACACTTAGACACACGAGCAGGGGATTACGTTAAAATAACCGATGAGGTCTTGGAGTTGCGTCCAAATTTCCAATGGATTTTTACACAACAGACCAATATTTAGACCAGGCGAGCAGTAACCAGCTTATGGAGATGTATGTTACCGTAACACAAGAGACACAGAGTTTTGCTGTTTAAATCACCTGTACATGATTGAGAAGGGGTGAAAGTTGGAATCTGCAAAGATCAAAAAAGAGTATGCTTTGTGAAGGAAATTCTTTAAAATACGAAATTCATTTGTCGTTGGAATGTACAACGCATGAAGATTTGCGTAACCGATTTTAACCAAATGTCCAGAAAGGAATAAACAAAACTGAAGTTTTTGTAAATTGGATGGGCTCGGGCAGTGTGACAAAGCTGCGAAATATTGCCAAATTTTTGTTTGGGGCTGATCACAGGAGGTCGACGAGCGTAGGAAGCGCCATTTTACTACAGTTGTGCTGTTTATGTTGTAGTCGTCTATGTAAACTATAATGCACTCTAGCACAGAATAAAAAAATATTGAGTTCGCACAAAAATAAAACAAAAAATGTCAATAATCATTTCTAGTTCGATTTCGAGTACAAAGATTGGACACCGCGCAATGGTGATATCTGAGCGACAAGTGTTTTAATTGTATTTCGTAATTGCGGAAAAAATATTAATCACTTAACCCCCCACAGCACTAGATGAGTTGCTGATCTGAAATAGACATGCGCACACACTCAAATGAACTTTGGCGTACGTTGATGAAAAGCGAGCAAATTTATATCATTTGGGAAGAGGGTGTGGAATGGGTGACGAAAGGGGATAAGGGGGGGGGGCGGCAAATATGTGGCGAAATTGGAAAGTTGAAATTTGTAGAGTAAACTCGTTAACGACTTGATGGCTGTAACGAATGAATTTGTCTGTGTCCTCGTCGATTTAGTTATGAGCACCCTTTGCTTAAGCAGTTACTCGCTTCAACCAAAAATCAACTTTGCGCAGTCACGCTCTAAAAGGGTGTCCGGTTCGTAATGCTAACGTTCCAGCACGTAGAGTTACTCGCTTCAACCACACATGGTCAGCCTAACGCTCCACTGCCATCAAACACACCCTGTGATTGAGCACAGTTACGCTCTTCGAGGTTTCCAGAATAAATTGCTAACACTCCTTCTCGTGCAGTTACTTGCTTCAACCACTCGATCATTCAGCCTAACGCTACAAAAGCTATCGTATTTCTCTGCGTAAAAGCCCAGTATAAGCCCCATATCCATAAGCACATACGCCAAGGGGTTTGGAAAACAATTGCAGGGTTCAATAGGAAATGAAATCAAAACCGTACCTGAAATAAATTTCTACATATGCTGGCAAACATGCAGACTGTGAATGTTGTATCGATTCATGAAGAAAATATCCCTGTATCGAAATTTCCAGTTGCATTCCCAAACTGATTTCTTTCAAATATACGGATTGGGCCGTTATTCAGGAATCACAGGTAAAGAACGGGTGTTATGAACATAAAATAGCATTAGAAAGGACAATAAGTGTTTCCTCAGTGTTTGCACAAGCCCCAAAATGCGGGGAAAATTGAAGACTATTCGAGTCTCCATTTGGGACTGTCTCATGCAACTTTTTCACTGGTGTCTACACTCTTGACAGGTGCATACATGTACATACATAATTTACTAGTTAATAATACTTCTGTAAGCCAGCTTTGATCATCAATGTCAACACAACACTGCTTAAAACTTTAAGAAATGCAATCCTATTTCCTACATTGTACCACACTTTCCCAAAGTCGCAAGCAAACAGTACTTTGCTTTGCTCTGCCACCTCGTGTTGAAATTTGTAAGTCTTCATTTAGGTAACACACCAGTAACAAAGATTATAATGAAGTAATATTTATCTGACTTGCATATTCAACGTATCTAATATCTACATACAATTTGCTTGAATCAAGTTTGTCGAATGACACGGCTAAAACTCAAATTAAACGGATTTTTTATACTAAACATCGAAACGACAGTCATGATCTTCGATCCGGATATAAATACCACTAAAGCCGCAAAAATGAACGGTGTGTCCGGAAAAACACGATTCGCGATTTTTTAGAATGGGCTTTTGGATATTCTGTACCCGCATCAAGTAATGATCATCATTCGCTTTGATGCATAACAATGAGAAAAATCTGTTTAGTATGAAGTTTAGCCGCCAAGCATGGGTCCAGCAACTTTAATTTCAGTTTACAACACAAACAAACCAAATACATAAAAACTTTTCATGTCAACTCATATACACAATAGCATCTCAACCTGCTTCAAAGTTTACTGGAACATCAATTTCTTACAAAATTAGCTTAAAGTTGCATTTAGCCATTCTGGGAAATATAGATCTCTATGATAAATATTTACTAGCCGTACATGTACTTTAGTCAAAGTTTATTTTCTCGGTTAAAAATGACCCGTTCATTGAAAAAATGAAAATTTTACGAAAACTTGTAAACTAGTGTCTAGTTTCAATTTCAGATAATTCAAAATAAATCAAAATAGAAATCAGTGCCTTAAAAGGATACCGAACCGACTTGTTCATCCAATTCTGTGATACAAAATAGTAATCCCTGAAAACCCCCAAAAGTTTGGAGGAAATTTGAAAAGTCCTTTCAAAGTCTGCTAAACGGGCAAGCATGACCTACGCTTTAAACGAATTACACGGCAACTGTGGCGAACGACCATCAACCAAGAACAATCATATCCAATCTGTGACATAGGGAGTATGCACTTCGCCAATGATGCATTAGCAAGTGACAGAACGAGGATTGGTGGAAATCATCAAGATAGGGTTTAGTATCCCTTTAAGGTTATATGAAGAGCCTTGCTTTACACTGCGGAGACCCTCTGGCAGATAACGCCTGCTGATGGGTTGAAATTTCATTCTTACCTTTCTGAACTGGCTGAAATAAATCCCACTCTGGGTCGTCAACCGGACCAGTCTTCAGTTTTTTCATCCCGCATTGTAAAGTGTGACTTACGCAGAGACACTGTGCCAAGTTGAAACTGAATGCGTGGCACCCAGCGTTAGCCGTGCATCCGCGTGCGCAAGTCACTGGCGTGGGTGCCTTGAGAATTGTCGAATTCTTATTTATACTCATTCGTTTGCCAGCTGTTTTGAAATATTTTTCAGTCCTGTAGGTTTCTTCTCCAAGGACGAGAAAAACTACTGTTACAGGTAAAAAAACTGCGACGGCACAAAGGGACCGCATCACTGTTGTAAATGGAAATACCGATACGTGATTGTCGTATTGTACGATGTTTTTATTGATTCAAAATTATCCAAACACTGTTGTATTTGACTTTTGAATAGGAAAGAACTCTTTGACAGTCCATTGTTTGTCCTTTGAACACTAAAATCGCCACGACTATTATCGATACGCCTCGTTTTCATCTCGTGTACTCTTATTGCCCACTGACTATCCGCAGTGGCAAAATAAATGAACTACAGCAGTACAACAAGTCAGAGAGTTACAAAAACAGCACCATCATCACCACCACAAGCGCCAGCACCATCATCATCCATCACCATCACCGTCGACGTCTTCATCGTCATCGTCATCATCAATCAGTGTCGTCGTCGTCGTACGACCAACCATCAATAGGATGACGATTCTGGCTGTTGAGCTACGGTCACAAATCAAGATAGATACAAGCCGATAAAACTCTACAAGTTGTGATGGCGGACGACACGTGGTCAGTGTGCAGCGACATACCTTGACCAAACTACTCGTCATATCACGACCGGAATTGAATAACTTGCACATTAATTGCCTGCGAAAAGCAGTAATGCATGTGTGTACAGTCCCGCCTCCAATATGCCTTTTAATAATAACGTAGCCAGTACCATTTTTGTTATTGCTTGGAAATGTTATATTGGCGCCGAAACATGTCGCGACAGGAAGTAGTGTTCAGACCTGCGCACTCATGAACCTAGTTTCTCGCGGCCTACAGCTGAACATGACATTGGTGTAATCTCGAACCTTTTGTGGACAGTTGACATTGTAGAAAAGTGTAAATTTTGTTCAAGTGCCGCGTTTGGTGTCGGTGAGTAGTGTTTCATAGTGAAGGAGTCCTTGGAAAATGTTTTTTTGATTGCCACTCCGACACTTGAACGAATTTATGGCCCGAAGTGGCTGAAAGTATGGCCTGGCAAACGTGTTATTTCACTGAAATGCTGTTTGTTTTTTGCACTTTCCACCCGTAATTTGCGCACTGTTCGCGACAGGGGTGACACACTCTAGCACTGAAGCACTGCGTACTGTGCACGCTAGGGTCAGGCCGTGAACATTGACACCAGGGGGAGCTGTGACAAACATTGCCCGCCGTCCTCACGAGTGCAAAGCGACTTCATTACATGAGATTGACGTTTGATTCCCACAAAAGACTGAGTGGCATTCAAACTTATCTCCCCTACATAGCACGCACTGCCGCACAATTCATAGACATTTCACTCTCATTACCGAGGAGTTTGATCATTGCCACGAAGATTTTCGTGTCGTTGTGGACGTGTCAAAATGGCTTTGGCTGTGTTTCTTGAGGCCAAACACTGGTTTACTGGCCATTGAACCTGAGGAGCGTTCAGTAACGCTAGGACCTACCCTAGGACCTCGCTAAAATCTACCCAAAATCACGTGTTAGAATTTAAAATACACGGCAAAACCTCATTTGATCTCGCAAAGTCTCGCTTTTTAGCGAGGCCCTAGCCTTATTCGGAACTCTACCCGAGTATGTAAGAGCTTCATAAGTGCTTGAAACGCTTAGTTCGGGAGACATTTCATTGATTTCACTTCCTACACGTCTATGGTTGTAATTTCAACAATGAGCCATGTCATTGAGCTTTCCTGCGTCAGACGAAGAGCCTCTCGAGATACAATTAAGGTTGGATGACATTTACTTTCGATAACTCAATATTTGCTACCAAATTTTAGTGTAAATTTTGACATATCAGTGACAAAGAAAA
Organism: Phoronis australis; assembly: GCA_002633005.1. Classification (NCBI taxonomy): domain Eukaryota; kingdom Metazoa; phylum Phoronida; family Phoronidae; genus Phoronis; species Phoronis australis. The sequence goes on from NMRA01000206.1 coordinate 597,695, forward strand.
AATAAACACACTAAAGTCAACAAGGCAGCCGCTGTCTTCTTATAAAACAGAGTAGAAATCCAGCGTTCAGAAACGTGACACCTGTTATTGACGCTTTCACGATAGCAGTTTTTTCACCAGTTAATTATGCGAGCTAATTATTTTTTATACTAAAACTGCTTAACGATAGTTCGGACGTGGAAAATGGATTCAATGTTGTGATATTTCTTCATTCGCGTAGCCGGAAGCTTGGTTAACATTTAAACAAAATCGTAATTGGTCTTCAACAACATTTAATTAATTGAATATTTTCAACTGTGTGCGCATTTTTATTACCGGGCTAAAGTGGGAAAACTGCTATTTGGACGGTTGTCAAAAATCTTACAGCAGAACGTTGCTACATCGCAAAGTTAAGATTGCACGCTTAATTTTTTCAAAATTAGTTTAACAGATTTGGCCAAGAAAATGTAACACATTTTGACAGACTTTGTCGTCATGTATAATTTCAGAAAATATAAAGATGATTTAGTCCCATGAACGAAGTCCTTTTTCTGTTTTTTTCAAAAGGTTTGACAAACGTAATGGACTTGTAATGACATCAAAGGTCTTTTAAGCCGTGTTTCCCAAGGCAACTTCCAGAGTGCGCTGAAAAATATCAGCATCAAGTAAAAATTTATCTTGTACGACAATCCTTTACCAGTTGCTACCTTGTCGACTTTGAGTCAGGGTTCTTGTTTCCTAAATAAACATGTACGATTTTAACCCGATTTTTTACGACTTATAACAGGCCATGCTTAATATGCATGTAGAACTCGTGAACATTAATATCTCTCTGAAACGGGGCATTTTTAACATTCCTACCCTTAAACAGGATTGGAAGCCTGGACAGTGAAAGTGTAGAATCAAATGCCATCATATTACACTTAAATTGAACATCAAAGTGGTGGCATTTCTGATGTCAATAACTACAGGCCTATATCTGTGTTGCCTATTCTCTCTGAAGTTATTGAAAAACACGTGCACAGTTCATTTCACAAGTATCTAAACGAACATGGTCTTATTACTGCAGCTCAGTCTGGTTTCAGAGAAAGTCATTCTTGCGAGACTGCTCTCTTAAACATTGTCAATAACTGGGCAAAACAAATGCATAAAGGCCTTATGACTGGCATTTTATTAATTGATTTTAAGAAAACGTTTGATATAGTAGACCATGAGATTTTTAATAGTAAAGTGTCTCTTTATAATGTATTTGTGGAGGCACGTTCTTGGTTCATGTCTTATTTACTTAAGAGTGCCCAATTGGTATCCCTGGGTGGCAAACTTTTGAGTCCACTTGAAATAACACACGGAGTGCCCCAGGGATCTATATTGAGTCCTCTCCTATTTTTAATTTTTATAAATGATCTACCACTGTACATGAATGCTCGAACTAATATGTATGCGGATGATTCCACTCTTCATTATACCAGTAACTGTATTGGGGATATTTAGCATACTCTGCAGAATGACTTAAACAGTGTTGAAGAGTGGTGCAACGACAATAAAATGATAATTGATATAAAGAAAACCAAATATATATGTCTTGCTTCAAAGCAAAGAAGGGCTAGAAACCAAATACAACTTAATTTTTTATGTCCGGTGAGAGACTTGTAGAAGTCACTAGTGAGAAATTATTAGGAGTTAAAATTGATAATAGTTTATCTTGGGAATCCCACGTCTCTTATATAATGGGTAAAATTAGACAAAGATTGGGATTATTGAAGCGAATTAAGCAATTTTTACCAATCGAAGGTAGAATTAAATTTTTCAGTGCATGTATTATGCCACATTTAACTTACTGCGGCTCTGTATGGTCGGGTTGTTGCACTACTATTATGAATAAACTTGTCAAAATTCAGAAGCAGGCTGTAAGAATTATTCTTGGTAACTATGAGGCACCATCTGTGACGTTGTTTGCAAATATTCGGTGGATGCCAATTAATATGTATTATGTTTTCCGCAGACTGTGCATGACTTTTAAATGTTTCCATGAGGATGTTCCCCAGTATTTAGCTAATGAACTATCTCTAGTACGTAATAAACATTCGAGACATACCCGAAACTCAAATGCTGGCAATTTAGTTGTACCAAACTACAAAACATCCAAGTAGAGGAGTACTTTCTTTGTAGATGGAGTGATTGCCTGGAATGGTTTACCATTGGCTATTAAATCAGTTACTGTTAAACGTGCATTAAGAAGTAACTTAATAACTTATTTATTATCTAATTAACTGTATATCTGCATGCATGTCAAAAATTGTATATATTAATTATTTTATTTATTTAATTTTTCATTCATCTGTACATATCTTTGTTCATCTTATTTATTGATTTATTTTATTTATCTATTTATTGTAATTTCGAGGACCATGTGGTAGATAAGTTTTACACTTAACATGTTTTTTATCCTCTATAAATAAAGTTATTATAAACCTGCACAGATCGAAACTGCTATCACGTGAACATATTTACCTGCTGAAATAATATTACGATTGTAACTGCACAGAAATCAAGCCCTTCTAAAGGACTTATTCACTGGAAGATTCGACTTTTTGGTGTTTTCTTGTCACTCCGCCATTATATTTTTTACCTAGTGGTAAACTCGAGAACTAAAGCATATACTTGGCTGATTGGCTGACATCCGGATCACTACATGACGTCATTACGTCAAAAACTAAAATTACAAGATGACGATTTGATTGTTGTTTGTAGAGGAAAGTAAAAGAAGCGAAACATAACACCGTTTTCACGGGAATTTGGTCTGGTTAGAACTCCCCGTCCAAGCCCAAAGTGAATGAAGAAATAATTGTCGCCCTGGGTGCATTGTGGGAAATTTCCGGTATAGATACGTAAACCAGAAGCCCGTTTCACGAAGCTTTCTTGTTGTAAATAAATCACCATTTGTCGGATTTCCATGACTAATATCATCCTTGAGACCATAACTATTTCACAAACCGACTCGCTTAGTTTTGTGAATTTACAACAGGTGGCGAAGTCGTACTTTGTATGCTCACCTACATCAAAATCAGTGTTCACTAACGCTAGGACCCCGTTAAGATCTAGCCAAAATCGCGTAATCACATTTAAGATACACGGCAATATCTCGCGAATTCCCGCTTCTTATCAAGATCCTAGCGTTACTGAACTCTCCCCCAACTTACTTTCCAAAGTTAAGCCCGAAAACAAAAACAGACGTTGTGTTTATGAAAAGATTTTTTCCGAGTTTGTGTTTTCGTTCTTAACTCAGCACATTCTTGGTCTTAAATCTTTTAAGAGCCACAGTAGCTAGTGACGTCTTTGCTGAGGCGGATCGCCCTGAAACTCAGATCGCTGTTTTTTATCAATTACGAAGGCCCTACAATCTAAAGCAAGTGAAACCGATTTGGATAATTTATTGTGTAGCTAACATAACATTTTGAAGGGAGGACATAATTGGCTCAAAGCTAACACGTGACATACCATCGTTCCACATATTTAGCGGCAGAATGACGGTTAGTAATGGCATTGTTTTCACACCAGTTACGAGATTTTAATGAGGCGGTCATTATTGATTGTATATAGGTTGCCCATGTCAATGTTAAGACGTATGTGCAGTACTGCCGGTACACAGGTCAGTTATAGTGCAACACGACGCGGCACCTCCTACCGTCCGGCAATTATCTTGGGGCCCACGGTCTCGCGCACTCGTTCCCGCGTCTCAATTAATAACGATTTACAAGCATGAATTTAGCGCAGTCTTTATTATCTGATACCCTGTTCGGAACGATACATAAATGAACGCACCATAAATTCCTTGACCTCAGTTAGGTACACGAACTCGAGCGGACTGTGATATTCAGGCGAGATCTTTACGTTGTTCAAGGCTCGTTTTGGCATTGGAATGTCGACCATGTATTAATTTTAAGAATGGTCTTATCCCGGAAAATAAACGTCAAATAATGTATTGATCTTTACATTTATTGGGAATTAGTGTTGACAAAGAATTATGGACCATACAGCTAAGACTCTTGTTTTTGCAGGCATGTCTATGGCCGTGCCGTCCATATGCTCCTATCCAAAAGTCATAGATCGGCAACATTACGTTGAACAAAAACGGAGTTGAGCGGAGCAGTGTTATTAAATACAAGAGAGCAATTTGATCGTTCACTGTTCAGAAACAATGAGATTTTAGTGCATCGACACCTCATTGAGAATGAGTTTGCAGTTCTTTCAATGGCTTAAACGCTTCAATATAACAAGATATTTCACAAATAATTTAATCGTCAGATTATCTTTCCACAATGCGTGAGCAGGCAACCTCGTCACACAAATTTATCTATTTACAACGAAGCAGACAAATGTCGTCTTTGTATAAACACTTTGAAATAGCACTTCGGCGTCTTCTCATAACTCGTAAGTACAGTCTTGAGATTGGAAGTTGATGTATTACGTAGCGAAGCTCGTGTACTGTCTGCTTGCCAACGCGTCCCTAAGGAACCAGGTGGTCAACGTACAGTGGCCAGTTGACGCGATCATCCTCTGAAATGGTGAAAGTCATACTCTAAAAACTTAGTATCAAGTACGCATAGAAGTTAGTAAACATATATTGAGCGCTTCTTCAGCGGATCCAAACAGAGGAATTTTAGTAAAAGTAATAAAAATAAGAATACAGCGGTTTATTAAACCAAAATAATACCTACGAGACCCGGTGCGATGGCAGTCTTGTGTTAACATGCTTTATTTCACAACTCGACCGCGTTCCAACATTAAATCAACATTCATCATATTGTGAAACGATGTTCCATTGAGCACCCAATATATCTTTCACTTAACCACGAAATTGATGCATCGTACGATTGGCCTAGAACTATACCACGCCACGATGCCGATTGCATTCCTATCAAGAGCGAGAGGACGAGAGAGGCGTGGATAGAGGGAGAGAGACGCTATATTCCGATTATATTGGAGGAAATTGTTTGCTCGCCACTACTAAAACGTATTCAAGTCAGGCCCCGTAAGACTTAATGAGAACACAGGTATCCCAAAACGTTCTGCTCAGTTATGGGCACGCATCAGGTTTCTTCGGACCGCTTCTGTTCAGTGATGGGCACACACTAATCATGATTCTCCGGGCAGCATATGTTTTGGTGGCTGGCTGGACGGGGAGAGCTTCCACGCAACAAAATCTGGAATTTGAATCAATGCCATTGTCCTGGATTCTAGGGAAAACAGATCTCGATCGTGTGATAAATTGCTGGCTTTTTTAAACAAAAAGCGACGCCAAGACTGCGTTCCGTAGAACTAAGAGACACGCGAGAAAAGCAAGCGCGACACTGTGCTGTCTCTCGAAGTCTTGCGTGACCATGGCTTTTAAAAGTTGATTGGTAAAGCTGAGAATTCTCCCGGTTGGTTTTTTGTAGAACGAGGTCGAAATAGTTCTTAACTTACGGTGACTACCCAAGTCCTTCTTAGCGTTTGGAAGACAGACTTAGTACGAATAGAGAGCACAGTTACCGTACCCCGCAATTCTGACATACGTGGGTACCGTAGAATCTTACGCACGAGCCACCTACCAACCTATGAATTATGCATACGAGCCCATTTATCAAGCATACGAACCCAAAATTCACGCACACGGACAAAACTCATGCGCACGAACCACACAAATCATAACATAAACATCTTATCACAGGCACAAACAGATGTTTCGTGCGTATGATTCGGTATGATTTGTGTTCGTATGTGTGATTTTTCGTGGTTCTTGCGCATGGTTTTTGTCCGTATTCGTGATTTTTGGGGTTCGTATGCTTGATTCATAGGTTCGTATGCATGATTCATAGGTTGGTAGGTGGCTCGTGTGAAATATGCGATGCTCGTGCGTATGATTGTATGGTACGCCTGACATACGACAGCGTGGACACTAGGTATGACTTAAGTGCGACTCACACTCTTGATGACAACACGCAATTCAGGTATTAGTTGACTGACCAATCAAAGTCGGTCTTGGTTATTATTCATGACGTCTCGCAAACTGAGATTATCTAATCTTTGCTTACAGATGCCGTTTCATCAGAACTCAAGAGGGTTCCCATGTGTACCGTACAATCTCCTCCGTATTTTGAAAGTTGGTGACCACTGACTTGTTTTTCAGTTCCGTGGAAACTTCGGCTTCAATTCAAAGAGCCCAAACAGAGAATTTTAATGACAATGAATACCCAATCACTGTGGGCGACATGCTAACAACGCAAATGACATTAAGATTTGTGTAGTACATAAATGTCAGGTCTAAAGTGTCGCGTAAATGAACGCAGTTGTTCATTAACATTTAGAAAAGAACGTTTTTGATTCATACGCCGATCATAATACAGTTTTTCACGTTACTATTTCGAAAATACTTTCTTTACGACATTTCCTCTCATCAGTCCAGGAATTGGGACATGATGCAAACAGTTAAGCCAGTCAAGGGCAGTAAATGAACTAGATGCAAATCAGGTGGAATAGTATATCCCAGTGTTCCATAATTTAAACACTTTGACGACTTCCATACATGTAACCAGATACCACAAAGAGGGAGACAAATCTCCTGAAGAAGTCACTTTGGATGGCCAGTGGCGGACATTGTTGTTTCACGGACCGTAGTGTCACCTAGCGGGCATGTGGTCCGAAGAAAGCAAATAGGGTAGACACTCTTCCGTACTTCCTCGGAGGACACAGCCGCTAGATGACGCTACGGCACATGAAACAATAATGGCGGCGGTCATTAGTCGTCTTTGATGTACCTGGTAATAGGCCAAAGCAACTCGGATCCAGTTGCTGTCAATGTTTTTTTTTGAGTATTGATGCAGTAATGTGGCATTTCTTTCTAGCTGTCATTTAAAAAACATCGGCGCCTGTTTTTTGACATAGAAGTCTAGTGCCTAGTGATGCGCAACATCAAAACTGATGCGGGTGGAGACCTGAACCAAATCAGTTTTTGTGCCACTTGTAACTCTAAACCCCACGGTGGTAACGTGATGAACATTGCCGCTGTGTACAAGTACTGGGTGTTTCACCAGCTGGAGCAATTTCATGCAACCAACTTCAATTAATTTGTAAACGACAAGCATCCACAATGGAGAAGAAAAACGAATGGTTATTGTGTTTTTTGAGTGACGTTAAAGACTAGTTTGAAAACTGCCTTGAAACAATGGGTAGGTGGTAAGTTACGTCATTAAAAGGGTTATACAACACTGGCAAATGCAGCTCTGAACACTAGCTTTAGAGGATTCCCGTTAAAAATGTCACTGGTCGTTGAACATAGATATTAGAATGGGCCGGCATAGGAGGATCACGACAAAACTCAGTCTTAAGATAAATAATTGCTTATTGAATACTGCAGAGCTCCGGAAATGGTTCAAATATTGTGTGCACTGTGAAATTTGTATCCTTCACAGTAAAGTTGCACCGTCGACGTAAACACGCGTCGAAATTTGAACTCTGTACAGTCGCACTGACAAGTTTGACTCTCCATTAGTGCTCAGCCGTCACATCCGGTATCTAAGCTTATAAAATAGTATTCAACCAGGCGATTTTGATATAGGAAAATCTTATCAATGAGGAACAAGCCGTCGAAGCCTTGTCGTTAAAACCGAATTGCAGCGGATGATTCGGTCACTGAGGAGAGTTTCAAGTGTTCAAAGTACAACCAATAATACAGCACGACAGAGGCTTCACGACTAGACGAAATCAGAATTATAAAATGACTCATTTATAGTTGTCCTGGCTGTCATGTTTTGATATTGTGATTGCCTGTCACTGCAAAACCTCTTCAATTTAAAACAAATACCTAATTAGATCCCGTCAAATAAGCCAATTTTACGAAAGCGTTTCCAGATATTGTAATGTTCTCTTCAAATAACATATAAAAGTAAGGTCAATGACATCACGCCACTTCTTTTGCGTAAGCCAATTCGTGGAATAAAGACAAATATTTCTTTTACATACACGCACACATCATACAGTACATGCCGCAACCTTGGGAAAGGAAAAATGAAACCATAACAATGACCAATTCTGAAGTGTTCGAATATGGGCGTACATTAGAATCATTGGACAAAGAACTTGGGGAAAATAGCAAATAAATCGGATGTGACGTCACAGGCATATCAAGCTGGGCATGCGCAACTCAGCAGGTGACGGGCAGGAATGGCGTAGGGAGATCGTAAGTTAATCGATTTACCCTCGCTTGCCGTCGTCGGCTAGTCAGCCTGTGGTATGGTGTACGGCATATTGTACAATGATCTTATGAGCATAGTCGTGGCACTACCTCGTGTATTATGGCGCTTGGGCTTTCGCGAGTTGTGGGCTGTTGTACTCCAGTTGAGCTTGCGTTGTATAAACTCCTGAAACAAGCAATGGGGTACGCTTATGTTAGTCGTGGGTAGACTGCGCACACCGCCACCACACGGCATCGAAGGAAACTTGGGTTACGAAGATAACATGCTAAGGCCAGTATTCAACAGCGAGTAGTGCAGTTATCGCAAGGATCCTTAAACGTAATCAAACAAAAATTAAGTCATGTTTTAATCCATTACCATATTGCCGATATAATTGGATTACATTTTTGTAGCAAAATATGTAACCCTGGTCAACCCCAAATATTTGCAGGGAGTTTGAAATTAAAACTCCCTTACGAATTTTCTTAATAGGCAATGTGACTCGTACATCAGGTAAATAAATGTACGGCTGTCTAGAAATAGAACCAGCTCCATCTTAAGGGCACACTTGTGAATTATTTCAGCACAGTAATGCCATCATGTCACACGAGATGTAATGATTATACAGTAACAGTTCGTAGAACCGGTTTTGGAGAAGATCACGGACCGAGACGATGACATCATTTGAATTGAAATCATCGGCAAATTGATTTTATGCTTTTTGTAGTGAAATTGCAGCGCAAAAGGAATTGTGCAGACCGCAACTTGTATACGCAAGTCAGGTAACGAGTGAAGCAATGAGAAGCCAAGTTAGATGCGCTCATCAAACACTTCGAGTGAAACGGAGAGGTATCATTTCTCAATGCAACGGAAAAAGATAACTGAAATTAAATTCACAATAAATTCAGTTTAGATTATAACCCGTGGAAACTATTCCATGGTCACGCTTCTAAAGTCCAGCTTCGATCCCCTCAACCCCAGGCCCGAACCAGCAAATATCCGCACCTGGGTTTGGCGTTTACTTATCCAGGACTGGGGTTTGGGGTATCATAGCAGAATTTGAAGGCGCGGTCAAGAAAACGTTCCCGTTCCCTGAATTCGAGCACTGTGTTGTCTTCCGTACGTGAAGGTCTCGAAAACTGCTTTACCTGAACAGTTGACGTCACATGCTGTGATCTGTAAGTTCAGTTTTGGGAAAAATGAATTCCTTGAATAACTACAAGTTGACTACAGACGTAAAACAATAACTGATCTCTTTTCGGTATATAATGTAACCAAATAACCATAATTGGCAATATTTCTTGTCAAAAACTCTGAAGTGGTTTTCATGCCACCTTAGCAGAGCTTTTTATGACGTCATTGTTTCGTTTGAGAAATTGGGTGCATTACAAACATAATAACTTACTAGATATTCAGCATCTTTTCGTTTCATAATACGTCGTCGCTTGCACGCCTGTGACAAAATGAACAAATCGTACTGTATAAATGAAACAGCGATAAAACACGTGACACTACTTTCGCTTGAACCAATATTCCAGCGTTTGTAACTTCATATGTAATTTGCATGATTTCATCGAATGAGAAGTTTCGAAAATGTTAAAAACTGACCTTCCTTAACATTTGGATTTCAAAGATTACAGCTGCGTTTCGCCGTGTTTAGCTGGCAAAAACGAAAATCGAATAAGAATTTTTAATATCATTTTAATCGGTCTCACGACATGATTCTGTTTCCATTATCAAGATGAAGAACAGCAACAACAACAAAAAAACACTAGCGATTCAAGAAAACGCTTCCAACTTCATTGGAGTTCGCCAACACTGATATTGCAAATTCGAAAGTGGGCCCTGCGCATTGCCTGCGCGTAGGGTTGCAGGCCTATTAGGCAACAAATCCAGATTGGATAAGTATGCTAATGTTTTATACCACAACTCGCTTCAGTTAATGAAGAAGTCAGTATTTATAGTTAAACGGGCAAAATGCAGCTTAAAAATGCAGTTCACCGTTAGTTGTGATTGAAAATGCCAATGGCAACACACTAGTTTAAGCGGTCAACACCATGAAGTATTATATAACTAAAAATTAATGGATTGCCTGATTAGAATAATTACTCCAACTTATCTTATGATTTAACATGTCCAATTATCTACGTAATCTCAGTCAAATCCTTGACGCCAATTAAGATGACGTCGGCTGATCTCCGTAGGCGTAAGAAGCTTAAGTGGGATCACGTGGTTCGCTTGTCATATACAGCGAAATCTCGTAATCTTGCGTTTCCGCGAGATTCTCGCGTCCATGGAACGCGCAATTTCTTTCCGCATTGACAAAAATGGCAGCTAATAGCCAAATTTTGAAATACACAGCTCATCTCTGCGATCTGTTTCGTAGATCAAGTTTCTTGCGAGAAAAGCATGTTTTACCAAGATATCGCCATTCATTACAAGCGAGGCAGGTGATCACTTTAGCTATATTGGAGAGTGTCTTTCACGATCGTCGGTATTTACCCACAATGCTATGCAACTGGCAAGAACTTTTCACACCGCACGTTGTTCACTCCTACTGTATCATTTACATGAAAACATGTTCGTGATTCTACACTTTAATGCGATCAACGTGTTTGTTGCTGACAAACTTGATAAGCTGAGTATGGTGCGATATGTCGGATTTGTCGTTTTTCATTTGTGTGGCTCAACTCTGACGTGTGTTAGCTGCTCGGCATTTCAAAAACTAAGTCAATCCTAGAATGAGTATGAAAAATGCATCCGTGACGTAATTATAGGATGTATGAAGATTCACGTCACTCACAGACAAATGGGAAACTAATCAGAAAAGGCAGTCTATTTCGTCAAAGATGACTTATGAAGACATATACCCGGACTTTTTAGCGTACGAGCTCATAGCACTAGCTTGCACTGAAAAGCGCATTCCACCAACTCTCCGCTTTTGCCGTCACCAAATGACTATGACTTTAAGTAAGATTTACTAAAGAGAAAGGTGCAAGTATATCTGAACAACGGTACACTGTATAATCAATAACACCACCAGACGTCTTTCGATATAAATGTCCAAGACCGAATCTCAAAGACACCGTTACAGTTTTTAAAAGGATATCCAACAGGGTTTTGGCATATTAACAGATATTAAAAATGACGTTCCTATCTCGTTCTCTGAAACAAAATGATGCTCTGTAATCCTCGACAACCATCAGATATTACTAGCAAAACTTGAAAATTCCTTAGAAAGTTAGCGAGTTACATGGCAAGTGTAAGGAACGACTTCCCACCAAGTACCGTAATATCTCATCTGTGACAAAGAAAGGTGTGTTTTTTCGGTTGAACCCTAATCGCACAAGTAGGACGTCAGTGGTGCATTATTGGGTGACTGAACGATGATCACCAAAACAGAGTTTAGTATCCTTTTAAGCTATCACTTCTTTTACGTTGTTTGCGACTTGTTCTTTTTCATATTATCAAAACAGTTCTATTTTTGATATCTCTTCATGCAAAAGTGGAGGTTTCGTGTGAATTCGATCAGCCATTTGTGAGCTACAATGCACCAAATCTAGAGATTTTTAAGTTCCTATACGTCCTTAAGTCACCTGTCATGAAATGAACCTCTGGAGAGCCAAGAACTTGCACTTCAGATTTGTCATTGAAGCTTTGTGAAAATCTACGCCTTGGTATACACTGACAATTTTACTTTATCAAACTCATTACGCTACTCACGTCAAAATACAACCACAGAATGAACACCACGTGACAAGCGACGTAGATACCAACAAACGTGCACAGAACGATTCTTTCAATGCGGTACATATCGCCGGGATCGAGGATTGCGACGACTGCGTGCCAAATACATACCACACACAGTTCGATGAGAGACATGAGTACGTACTTGTCCTGCAAAAGGTCACTTGGGCTTAGCCACGAATCCGAAGTCCAACCTTCGTGCTCGAACTATTTTTGGTGCGTTCAGATGAACTAGATATAAGTTCCTTTGAATTTATGCTCGAATACGTAACATTATGTTGTAGGAAAGCGAGCGCCTTATCCTAAGTCGTACTTGATGACCCCAAGACTCTAGCCACAGCCTCAACTTCTGGGATCATCAAGGACGAACGAGGGTTAGACGCTCACCTTAGTAAGCCATACTGTACACTAGTTGCCAAAATTCAAAGATTCAAAGCTTGAATAAATTTTAACGCAGAACGGAATATGATCAAACTTATGTTAGAAATTGATTTCAGAGATAGATTTCAGATGCAGTTGCATAAAACCCTGTAACACACTTTTCATATATGGCAATTGAAACGTTGTCTACACGCTCTCTGTTTTGAATTCATTTTATGCAAAATTTTGAGTTTTTCCATAAAGTCCTATTTTTGTAACCTCTCTTGCAAAAGTAGATTATACTAAAATTATTACTTAAATCGTTGGAAAACATTGCCTAAATCATAGTATCCGAATACTTCACTTTATTCCGATCAGCTATTTTTGAAAGATGATGTTCTGGAGTGAGCCAAATTGTACATTTTTCTAGTGCCCTACAAAACCTGAACAGGGCTGGGTTTCGTAGGTCAACTTTTTGCGAGAAAACCAACATCCATTTATTCACTTTCTGACCCATCATGTAATCAAAATAAGTTAAGTTTCAACTGACTTATCGTCAGGATTTTGAGTGACGGCTTAACTGACCAATCAGAACGCAGCATTCTTGACACACCTTCGTTTCCAAGCCGCCATTTTCCCCGACAAACAACACGTTGTCGGGTAAAAGTTATTGTTTGTTTGTCGACTTTTCGCAAGGAAGCGGAGCTTGCGATAGGTCAATTGGTGATGTGATGCTGGTTTGCGTGCATTTGCATGGCTGCGACATCTTCCAATTTTCTGACGTCATGCCCTACGACCCGTGGAGAGAAGCATTGTGGGACTGTTTATGCGCACCACAATTCATTCAAAAGTTGCTTTCTGGACGAATTGTGGCTTTAAAACTTACCATGTACGTTAAATATGATATTTTTGGTAGACTTTGATTGATGACGAATTTGAAGGCTATACAGGTCAAAAGTAGAGTGAATGAGAGTTGAAGTCTGTTCTGTGGTAGATGGGGTTGAACAGAGAACGTAGCGAATGACAGAGCACTGATGAAGAACTGAAAAACATCACAATAAACATTCATGGTTATTCGAAATATTCAACCTCTTCTGTTACTTGGTGACAGGGAATTTAATTTCCATGCAAAGGAAATATGAAGAACAGCTTGGCACAACTCTGTCTGATAACATTTCGAACTCCGCATCATAACGTTCGACAATTACCAGAAGCATTGCGGTTAGTCAAGGTCAAGGAAATCAATGGGTAACGCACGTCGCTGGATCACACGTAAGGAGCCATCCTAGTGGCTATAAACGCGCGTGTCGATTAAGAAGCGAACTTTTGATTTCGAAAATTTGCCGCAATAAATTTGACATCAACCTGTTCCTCACAGGGCCGTCTTAACAGTATCACATACCCCCGGGCACAGCAGTGTACCAGGGTCCCTGCCTTCCCAACTGTGTTCCTACTAGCAACACATAAGTCGTATACCAACAAATTTGCAATTACCGCACATGTGTACTCATCGGTAGGCCGGACAGCTGGTACTCCAGCAATACTCCATCGCCAGATAATGCAGCGCATATGTTTGGACACCATAATGCATGCCTTTGAAAACATGACTTCAGCAAAAAATAACATTTGGTAGACCCTAAGCCAGACACGTGGTGAAATACGAGTCATGAGTAACATTACCAGGGTTGTGATACGTAGACCATAGACACTCGCGAAGCACTTGTGACGAGAAATCTTCGCTTATGGAACGGAAGCATTCCAACTTCGCCAACCAATCACGACAGTGGTCTAGGCGCATATTGCTATGGTACGCTGGTAAGCTCCCTACACAGGGTGACCGCGGTTGGTTATGAACTCTACTTTGGTGAGTCTTGCATGCCGAGTTCCAGCAAGTAAGGTCCCACGCGAAACTTTTTTGCCTGATTTTTATTTTTTCTGAAGTTTCTCTAGTCTTCGGAAAGCGCCCATGCGAACTGAATTGTATTAATACATGCATTTGCAGGCGTTCTGCTGTATAATATTCTACCCGAAGACGGACAATTCAAAATATCGTTTTCTTAAACGTGGGTGAGAGCCAATAAAAGTCCATTAGCCCATTTGTGCTGTGAAGCTAGTTTTTCACGAGTTCCAGTCTTTGTTTTACATGAACGTTTTCCTGCACAGATTATCGCCGTCATGCAGAAAAACACTCGGAGTGCAATTTCAACATTTGAAAATGTTGGCCGTAAGCACTTTTCAATGCTCCGCAATCCTAAGACAATATCTGAATCGTCACAAAGGACTTGATTCTGAATAGTGTTAACATTACTGATGAAACACGTCACCGTGATAGAGGTCTTCGTGATGCACAATAACAATGGTATTCAGTAACGCTAGGACCTACGCTAGAAACTCGCTAAACTCGCTCAACTCGCCAAAATCACCTGCACTCATTCAAAACACACGGCAATATCTCGCAAAGTCTTGCTTTTTAGCGAGGTCTTCACGATATTGAACTCTACCAGGGTGTTTGTACTTCTTGTTCAACTTATCAGATCTTGTTTTTGTGAGGGCGCCCCCCCATTGTAGCTTATGGTTTGCGCAACGGTAAATCCGACACTGAGCGTGCAAGGTGGCACATAAGACTTTTCAGGGCTAGGACAGCATGGATAGGCGAGGGGGCCCCGGGTACATGCAAGTGTCCAATTGTGCCCTGCAGTTAAAACGACACTGATTTCTTTCTCAGTTGAGAAAACTATTCTGGATTCGAAAAGAAATGAGTTCCTCACTTGTCGTTGACAAGACTTTGCTCATCGAATAAAGTGGCACGCCGTTTGGCATGCCAACTTGCAGGAACTGATTTAATGCAGAAACGGACTGTATGTCCTTTCCAAGCCCTGATATCCTTTCCAGTTTGATTAAAGGACCGTTTGAAACCAACGTCATAACGGTAAGTGCAAGAATTCCAAAATGTTTTGCAACGGAATTCGAGTTTACAACAGCTTCTTAGTTCTCACCATGACCAAGAAAACATTCCAGTAGAAGAAGCCGGGTCGCCTGGCGGCTCGACAAGTAACTGAGAGAGCTGGATGATTCTTGGATGAGTGTGAAAATTCTTGCGTCAGTACTTTCCTGGTGACCTCGACGTGCTCGTGCAATGACCACTGAAATTGACAATGAAATACTAAGCGAAGTCTTTGATACACATCGTGCACTAATACTATGTCCTTTGCTATCAATAATAAAAGAATGATGGTTAAAAAGTTGTTTCAAAACATGGAAATCAGGCGGTGGACATCACTTATATTAACAGTGGCAAAAAATACCAGAACATGGGTGACCAACGAAAAAATTTATTCAAAACATGAGATGTACACCTCGTTCTGACGTTAAGCGCATTTCGAAGAGTCTCAGTGAGACTGATAGTTTTTGCAAAACTTCAAGTTTGCATGTTCCCAAGACTGGTTTGAAATTGTTGAGACACGGTTTTATCCCCATGTGAATAGTGCCTATATCTGAGTTGCGTTCCGTAGACGCAAAATAATAGCAATTCACTTGTGGCGAAAAAATCTTCGCTTATGGAACGGGAAATAGTGAATCCCATAGTTCAACATTCTACACTCTCCGCCATTTTTCTAGGTTAGACGAGTAAGGTATCGAGCCTTTCACTCTAGTAATTTTGAATTGTCTTGCGCGATCTCACTTTTCTGCATGAAACTTTGTTTACGGAACGCTACCCTACTGATGTACGACCATACCTGTTGGTCTGTAAACGAAGCAATATTCACTGCGCAGAGTTCGGCCTGATCCGGGGTCAAATCTATTTCACTGTCTGGTCTCTCACTCGTTACTGTAATAGTTAGATCCTAGCAAACAAAAGATAGAAAATAAAATAATGGTTTTAGACTAGTCCTTACCCAATTCCTTAAGGAGACATTATCGGCAAGAAAAGGAGTTTTCTGAGATCAGCTACAGCGCGGATTCGAACTTTGCGGTCACAGTCAAACGCTCTGCTGACAATAAATGGCAAAGTAATTTGAACGCTCGTAACTGCCAAAGTCATGTTTGACTTCAGCGAATCTCTGTCAGGCAACGCTGAGACTTGGCAATTTGCAATAAAATCATAAAAAACACAGCAGATATTATTGTTTAAATCTATGCTCAAAGTTAACAACTTCAAATAGTCTATCCCATCCAACACCAGCCTGAAGTTACATTTTTGGCAGTAAAGTCGATGATGTCCCATTAAATGTGTGAAAAAGGTCAAATGCCATGTTTTCACTGCGCATTTCCAATTCCCAACGTTTACAAAAATATTCTGAAATTCCGCAATTGTACAACAAAATTAATTTTTTTCTATATCGATGTCAAAAACTCAACCCAAATGAAAATAAGGTTTTATTTGAAATAGTATCAGAATTTCTTTATAACATTAAATCTCTTTGTGTGAGTGGATAGAATTGTATCCGTGTATGAAAATGAATTATTTACATTCGTAATTATATCATTGTAACCTTAACATCAGTTTTTTATTTATGTAATCGTGTATTATAATTGTATAATATTATAGACTTCTTTGTATTTTTTAACCCAGATCTAATGAGATTTATGGCACTCTGACATAAATCCTATTATTTGGGCAAATACCATTATGGAGCCCTTCATGCTTCATATCCAACTGCTGGTTAGTTCCTACCAAGTCCGACGGTTGCGCTGTTTGTTCTTTCTCTCCAGCTTCCTGTTGGCCCAGCCTCAAGCAACAGTACATTCACTCGTAAGTTTTCCTAATTAGACAAGTTTATNATTCGAAAAGAAATGAGTTCCTCACTTGTCGTTGACAAGACTTTGCTCATCGAATAAAGTGGCACGCCGTTTGGCATGCCAACTTGCAGGAACTGATCTAATGCAGAAACGGACTGTATGTCCTTTCCAAGCCCTGATATCCTTTCCAGTTTGATTAAAGGACCGTTTGAAACCAACGTCATAACGGTAAGTGCAAGAATTCCAAAATGTTTTGCAACGGAATTCGAGTTTACAGCAGCTTATTAGTTCTCACCATGACCAAGAAAACATTCCAGTAAAAGAAGCCTGGTCGCCTGGCGGCTCGACAAGTAACTGAGAGAGCTGGATGATTCTTGGATGAGTGTGAAAATTCTTGCGTCAGTACTTTCCTGGTGACCTCGACGTGCTCATGCAATGACCACTGAAATTGACAATGCAATACTAAGCGAAGTCTTTGATACATGTCGTGCACTAATATTATGTCCTTTGCTATCAATAATAAACGAATGATGTTTTTGCGTGAAATGTTTCGGTTAAAAAGTTTTGTCAGAACATGGAAATCTGGCGATGGACATCACTTATATTAACAGTAGCAAAAATACTAGAACATGGGTGACCAACGAAAAAATTTATTCAAAACATGAGCTGTACACCTCGTTCTGACGTTTAGCGCATTTCGAAGAGTCTCAGTGAGACTAATAGTTTATTAATTTGCAAAGCTTCACGTTTGCAGGTCCCCAAGACTGGGTTGAAATTGTTGAGACACGGTTTTATCCCCATGTGAATAGTGTATATATCTGGGTTGCGTTCCGTAGACGCAAAATAATAGCAATTCACTTGCGGCGAAAAAATCTTCGCTTATGGAACGGGAAATAGTGAATACAATCCCATAGTTCAACATTCTACACTCTCCGCCATTTTGCTAGGTTAGGCGAGTAAGGTATCGAGCCTTTTACTCTCGTAATTTTGAATTGTCTTTCGCTATCTCACTTTTCTGCACGAAACTTTGTTTACGGAACGCTACCCTACTGATGTACGACCATACCTGTTGGTCTGTAAACGAAGCAATATTCACTGCGCACAGTTCGGCCTGATCCGGGGTCAAATCTATTTCACTGTCTGGTCTCTCACTCGTTACTGTAATAGTTAGATCCTAGCAAACAAAAGATAGAAAATAAAATAATGGTTTTAGACTAGTCGTTACCCAATTCCTTAAGGAGACATTATCGGCATGAAAAGGAGTTTTCTGAGATTAGCTACAGCGCGGATTTGAACCTTAAAACTTTGCGGTCACAGTCAAACGCTCTGTTGGCGATAAATGGCAAAATATTTTGAACGCTCGTAACTGTCAAAGTCATGTTTGACTTCAGCGAATCTTTGTCAGGCAACGGCGAGACTTGGCAATTTGCAATAAAATCATTAAAACACAGCAGATATTACTGTTTAAAACTCTGCTCAAAATTAACAACTTCAAATAGTCTATCCCATCCAACACCAGCCTGAAGTTACCTTTTTGGCAGTACAGTCGATGATGGCCCATTAAATGTGTTTAAAAGGTCAAATGCCATGTTTTCACGGCGCATTTCCAATTCCCAACGTTTACAAAAATATTCTGAAATTCCGCAAATCTACAACAAAATTAATTCTTTTCTATATGGATGTCAAAAACTCAACCCAAATGAAAATAAGGTTTTATTTGAAATAGTATCAGAATTTCTTTATAACATTAAATCTCTGTGTGAGTGGATAGAATTGTATACGTGTATGAAAATGAATTATTTACATTCGTAATTATATCACTGTTATCTTAATATCAGTTTTTTATTTATGTAATCGTGTATTATAATTGTATATAGACTTCTTTGCATTTTTTAACCCAGATCTAATGCCTCTTGACGCTTTCTGGGTTATGTATATTCATTGTATTCTGAAGATTAAAAAAATTTCCAATTCCGACAATGTGTGCTTTTTATTACGTTATTCGTTATCAGCTTTGAAAGACTTTTAAGTCTTTCATCATGTTAAAACATGATACTAACCCTGTTTTAGCCACTAATAAAAATATGAAGTGTTTACACAAAGTAGAACTCTGCTCTCAAAAGTTACGAACATGAGTGAAAAGAGGCATAGAACGCAAAGACTAATAAAGGAATACATTGTAAACAGATCGTGGCTAATCTGCTTCTTGAGAATGCTAACATGAGCGTTATTCACTTTAAATATTACAAGAACTGCTGGAAAAAATCATCATATTCACTATTTTTGAAACACAGACGAAATAAAAACTCTTTCATCCCAATGGATTTTCAAAGTCTCCGCCCCTAATAATATATATGCGCGCATGCGCTCAAAGAAGTCGGACTGGCTGCTGCTTGAAATCGCCATTGTTTTGTTTACATCAAAGGTGAAAGGTCACATTTTCCATATAAGGGAAATGTGCTACGTCTACGTCGTGTCATACCAAACGGGGAAAGACGCTTTGCCATGTGGGAGAAAAATCGACGAAGTGACGAGCAGTTGACCGATCGTTTTTGGAATTTAAAACTAAAGGGAAAATTCTTTCACATCAACCGAAATTCAAAATCTTTACGAAAAAACCGTAACAATACCAGGTGAACAGTTTGACTTTTGTTTCAGGGCAGTGAGCCACTATGAACGATGCAATTTAGTCTCTTTTTCACGTTCTATGCCACTTTAAGAAGTCTGACAAGCTGGCCAGGTTTATTAACGCTAAATGAGTGTATCGACGGCCGTGGAAAACGCCACTCGTCTGGAGCCACAGACTGAATATAATTTGAGACATAATTAGCCAAGGATTTTCGTTAACGGTTTACGTCAGTTGGACACTGAAATGTCACCAATTGCTTCATGACAAGTTGGAAATTACCGTTAACAAGGAAACAATTGAAGGGTCTTTACTTAACCAGTGAAGAGAAACATGCGAGAGTGTGCGACACTTCCTCGCTAACAGTCAATTAGTCGGGTAAATGGTCAAATTAGTAGGCGAATAATGACATTTTCGTGGATAATGCATCCATGTTTTTTGATGAGAAAAGTCAGTTTTGGAAAATAAGAAGCAAAGAAGAGCAAAATTGGGGGCGATTGATGGAAGCAGAGGAAGACAAACGTGTCGGCGCCCAGGGACAATCGGTTGGCCCACAGGCGGTTTAAAAATGCCTTGTGCTCGGCTGCTCAGGGCGTTGAGACCGGATGAAAAAATCCTTGGCACATCCCTCCGTGTTTTTACCCTGGAATTTTTGCCAGTGATATTGTCTCGAAGAGCGAAGGCATCATCACGAGTCAACTTTATTGAGTTTGTCCCATTAGCGAATCCTCCACAACGTAGCACTTCTTCACGGTATAATTCAGTTGTTATATGAAAAGGAACACCTGGAGACCAACGGAAGAACCGCTAGTCTGGCAATAAAGCTGTTGATGTACTCGACTGTAGGGGCAGCGCGACTTAACTGCTATAAACATAACCCTTTTCACAAAAAATGACATGAATCTGTTGAGAATCTAGACATGTATCTAACACTTGACAATAGATGGGCAACGTTACCTGTACGTCTAAGGGAAAGTCGTTGAGTTCTAATGTCTCCAGAAATATTCCTTTGACCCGCCGCCTTTCCACTACGTAAGCTTCACCATTCTCGCTAAGGGTTGCGCATAACCATGTACACTCCTTTTGTTCGTTTAGGATATTGTCAATGTACAGCAAAGGGTTCCAGAATTTTTCTAGTTCCACTCTCTTTAGCTCCTGGAAGTTAGAAACAGATGGCAATTGAAATAAACTTTTCTACTATCAGTTCAACACGAATCTTTCCGGAAGGGTTAAATGTATTTGAAGTATACTGCCTGCGCAGTGCTCACGTGACAACAGTTTCCTCCTTACTCTAATATTCTTGTCCAACGTCGTTATGAAAGGCTTCTTAATCAAGGGGTTTATATAAAAATCCTATTTTATTTCATAGCAATGTGCTACCTGGTGCTTTGCAGTTAACATTGCCATGCTTAAAACCTGTCCACGCGCGATAATGACCACGTGGCAACCTATTGCAACAGTTGTGAGAAAATGCGTTAACTAAAGAACGATCCAGTTTACGACGTGTAACTGAACATTTGAGATATCCTTGTTATTGGGTTCCCGTCACAAAATTCACTTCATGTTCACACGTTTTCTAGAACTTTAACCTCGAAGTCTTCCTGGTACTCGCTCCGTAGACACAATACACTCGCACTGCAAGCGAAGCACGTGAGCACGCTAGTTTTACTGGCGATGCTCTTGCGTTTACCTACGGAAGCCATAGAATCTTTTTTGGTAAACATGTAACCTGTTGTATGTTTTTGGATAAAATAAGCTAGTCGAATATGATCTATGTTGAACTTTTATAACCAAATGGCACTGAATTTTTGTAATGTAGTACACCCATGTTATATTCATAGATGTATGTAACAATTGTAAAACCTGAAATCAACTGTGGCCTTTGGTCTAATATTAGCCTTATCACTTGACTTACTTCAACGCACCACGTGACTTACCTCTGGTGACTTTTTGTCAAGGCACGGTTCTCTCCACTTGGCTTGTATGAAGGTATCTGCATGGTATTGTTCTTTCAGCGTGTCTATTTCTCCTACTTTCAAAAACACAACTCGTATTTCGACTAGTACCTGCAAAAGAGGTTATTACGGGTTCAGACAGACTTAACAAATTAACTAACATTCAACAGATTTATCGAAATAGATAATGATTTCGTTTTCAAAAGGTGAAAGTTTGTCACGAATATTATATCCTTATATTCAACGTGTTACGTTCAGAGCCTTTTAGGCTCGTTAAATGCAGCCACGATATTCCGAAATGCCACAGCGCCCTCTCTGATTCTGGGAGAATTTACCAGCAAAACAGTGCGTCAATAGTAAGAACGTTTGTGTGGTGCTAATTATCCTTTTATAGAAATATTGTTTCGGCGCACCTCATTCTAAGTCTAGTAAAGTTTTACTGTTACACGATGAGCTGCAACGATGGGACCAAAAATAACAAACAGGTTGTGGGCGCGACGTATCGTTCCTTTCTTGACCGAAACGTGTTGCAGCAATGCCTTCGCGAATGTAGGTTAATCATACAAAGCGTTTTTCTACCTCTACGTGGAGAGCTGAAATCGGGATGCGCATATTCTCCGCTTTAGTATTCCCCTGAAACAGCAACAGTGTTTCAGCATTGTCCTAGACTGTTGCGTTAAATTACGAGGACCATTTGTTAAGGTATAAATGCAAGGTGTAGCTGTTTGATCACAAATAAAATCCACAAAGATAAATCTGGCCCATACTTGAAATTGGGCAAACTATGCCTGCCTACAAGTTATCAATGAATTTCGGTCGTTTTAACCGGCGAGGATGTGGTCGTGGTGTTTTCACGAATATCAGAAAAGGAAATTCGCTGTTTGCCCAAGAGCAAAAAGTACATATGCAGAACCTATGCTTTCAAGAGGCTATAAGCCAGCGAACTAAATCTGCACCTGCCGGCCGTCAAGGAAGCTAACCTTCAAGTTAATGTGACGGAGTGTGATCAATATCCGCTTCCTTCACCCGAGGTCGTGGGTTCGAGTCCCACTGGGTCACACTGTTAGACCCCTGTGCCCGGTTGCATGAAACAGTCCCAAATAGGGACTCAACTAAGGTCCTTAAATCTTTTTCGTATTTGTTTCGTTCTTCAAGCACAGATGTAATATTTTTCTATATTTTTATCTTTATTATGAGCTCTTCTTTGACTAATGACGATTTCTAATAATATAACTTAAAAACTGAGCCCTTAAGTCAATAAAAAGAGTTAGGCACGTTGTCCTTAAATTGGGTGCGTTGCATGAAAAGATCCCTACTTATTTTCAATAATATTTAGAATTCTATCTAGATTTCACTCTCAATTTGTATGAAAGCCAAAAATTGACATAGTAATGATACTCAAACAGCACAAGATAGGACAATCAGTGTTTTCACAAGCCCGCAAATACGCAGTAGATTTAGGGACCATGTTCGCCGCATAAGGTCATGGCCCGCCGTGACAGATCATCTTATTGAGCCCGCCTCCCGTTCAGTAACGCTAGGACCTCGCTAAAAAGCAAGACTTCGAGAGATTACGTGAGATATTGCCGTGTATTTTAAATGAGAACACGTGACTTTGACTAGGTTTTAGCTAGGTCCTAGCGTCTACTGAACGCACGCCTGGTCTCAAGCAATCTCGAACTAAGACTTCGATTCTTGCCAAGCCCAGAAATAAACTCTAATGAGACAGAAACAAGTGAACATCCGGGGATGGGTGGAGGTGTTTACAGAAAGTAAACACGCATCATCATTGAATTAACATCACAGTGAACTGGTCTGCATAAAGAACAACTCTGGGGCAAAATTGCTTCATTGCCTTAAATAAATTGTACTCCAAGGGCAACGCAATGAAACATGAGTCGAGCGGTACCGGGAATTCGTTTCCTAACATGTTTGCAGATACCAAATGGCGAGACCGTCTCGTCCACGAGTCGGCTCACCAAAACTGCCTCAACATGAGCCCGTCCAAAAAACTTTCGGCAACGAACAATTTTGAGGCAATAGGGCATCTTTCTTAACAAGAATGGAATTTTAAACATTACTTTTAAAGAGGCATCAAAACAGACAAGAAGTCGTTGTTTTACGACATCGACTAACTTATAAAACATTTGAATGTGAATTACAGATTGTTATTGGCGCATGAAAGCTGAAAATTCTACTTCATTACGCTAAGGTGTACACGTCTTCTTCTGCGACATTCTTTTAAAGCCTTTTACATGTAGCCAGAGAACTCCGCATTTTTAGAAAAAGGCTGACGTCTTGATTTTTGACAGCCGAGCTCTCGGGCTAAATTCCTGTTATAAAAAGAAAATCGAAGTTTTATGGCTAATAATAAAATAATGGCAGAGAATTTTCAAGTTTCGTGCAAAAAAGTCGTGTATGTGGAAATGTCGACGATCTCCATTAAAAATCTCTTTCATTAAAAAAACGCAACCATCTGGGAATTGTTTTAATGCACACGCTGTAATGTAGTTCTGTGATCATCAAAGATTTTTAACATATATATATATATATAAACTTAAGGTTAAAAAATAGGGAATATGCCTTTAATTGATGTTGTGAACATGTCACTTATATTAATACATCGGAGGGCAGTCAAATAATTCACTACAAGACCTTCCCTAACATGGACTCAAATGGAAATTTGGTTTTGCGAAAAAATTGTGGCAGTAGCATTAGCACAACTTGCAAGAAAGCAGTTGCGTAGATCACGATTGCAAACCGGCATCTTTACTAAAACAAGCTTTTCAAAGGTATGATATCTTTCTACATATTTGACTTTCGTATTGCTTGATTTGCTCATCTACAAAGCCTGTTGCCGTAGAAGAGCGACGGATCATTGCTTGATTTGCTCACCTACAAAATCGGTTGTCGTAGAAGAGCGACGGATCAATGCGGCAGCTCTCTGGGAAACCCCGGCCCAGGTAAACTCCTAAAAAATCTCGGTTGTCGGATAAAGTTAGGATGAAGGGAAGTTATACCCATTGAACCGCACAGTTATCCAAAGCTTAATGCTTTTGATGCCCGCGTGCGGTGACATGTGGAGATAACTCTAACCAGATATCAATAAGCTAATAGGAGTTGGTGTTGTCTTAGGAAGTAAATGAACATATTTATTTTGGGGCTAGTTTGTTTCCTTTAGCGCACCCTGCTGGCAAGAAGTCATTCTACAAGACAACCAGTGGCGAACGGGACTACATATGCGTGTATTTCAAGAAGCGTGCACCGAATAATTGTTTGTCTATCGTTAACTAATATTCATTGATTGGATATTAATCCCGCTGAGCTGAGGTCATCAATGCTACGCATACCGCTTAGTGTTTTGATTACGGTAGATTATGTTTTTAGTGCCTGGCTTGAACCCGAACATTGGCATCTTCATGTATTGTGCTTTTTGTTAACTTAGCGCGACTTACCGCGTCGTGTCTTAAACTGAATTACAACAAACTCCATGGAAAAAACAGATTTTAGAAAAATGAAACGGTCAGGTGGACGTAACTAGGCCGCAGTCTTGTCAAATTATTATAAATACATACACAAAACGTACCGAGAGTGGCGTACATGAAGTAATATCCCACTCGACATTATTCCGGTCTCGGTCGAGTGGGATATTACTTCATGAACGCTCATCGAGGTACATTTTGTATTTATCCCATACGCTTCAAATTCCTAACTTAATTTGACTTTTCCGAAGATTTTTTAAATACTTCACTCTGACTGTTCACGTGGCGGGTCACATCCTATATGTATGTACTTGCGCGTTAGGCTGCAATTTTTCTCTAGTAAAAGAGACAGTTCTAAATGTGACGATTTATCACTTGAAAAGAGATAACAAAGATGAAAATAAGTCAACTTTTCATTGAACTTGAAACATCTCCTGAAAATAGTCAGAAACAACAATATTTGATATTGTAGTTACCGAGGAATCGGCGCCTGAGTTGCAGACGATAAAATATTTAGCGAATGAAAACTGAGACAGAACTGTCATGTAATTAACAGTCCTGTTCCAGATGTCACGATTGAGACCTGATTGTCTGTTGAGCGTTCTTTACACTGCTATAATTGTTTTACTTTAAACTCTTTTCCGAAAGTTTGGTGATCGAACCGGCTAATCGGACGTCCAGTCGACATGGACCTACCATTTAAACTTTCCATTTCAGGGGTCACTGATGAAATAGTGCGGGAGGTGAATACGGAAAACGTTATTACGTGGCCATATTTCAATCGACAGATTGAAAGCGTATGGGATAAATAAGTTTTATGGGTTGAATTAGTATAGTTGAAATTGCTCATTGAAAAGGGTACTTCACGATGGCCGGAACAGGGCCTTCGTACACATGTAAATGTTGTAGACTACATGTAGTTAGTTAGTTTCGGCCTACCGTTGGTCCTGACAGGCCTGTGAACAACAGTTACAACGAACTGGTTAGACTACTCGTAATTAGTGAGTAGAAGGCTTGTTTTTCACTAAGTCGCTCTTCCGCTCTTGATTTCACTCACCAACATTTAAAAGCGNTTGGAGTATGTTAAATATACGAGACGTCTTGTTCTCCAGTGGCCACTCCAATGAACGATAAGGTCACTCGGTGTATTTAGAGCCGGTGAACATAAAAAAGCATGCTTTTGCAACCTTAACCGGCGTAACTTGAGTCATATGCAGCTAATAAACGTGAGCTGCGACTATCAATCTCACTGTTCACAAATAGATAGGTTTCGCAAAGCGACGTGAACGTGAATTATCACGTATATTTAATTGCACGTGCAGTCACGTTACAGTAAAAATGGGTTGTTTGAATGTTTGTTAAAAAATATCCAATACATATAGATTATTACATGGCGAAGTCGTTATCCCCCGTTATCTAGAGCCCGAGTGGATTTTGGAGAATTATTGCCCGAGGGGCGTTAGCCCCGAGGGTGATAATTCTACAAAATCTACGAGGGCTCGAAATAAGTGGGATAACGACTGAGAACATGTAATAATCTATTTATACCACATACTAAACGAGAAACATTGCAATGAATCGATCTACTTTTCTCGACTCGCCTCGGCTTTGTAACAACTTTCTATGTCAGAGGCCCGGGGTCGGAGGTCGTGACCTTTTAAGAAAAGCCGAGCTATTTTTGTCAAGTAATACTTATACTCAAAACCAATTGGAAATTTAAACAAAATAGAAATGAAGTGAATCTCTTAATTAAGGTTAAGCAACTATTATAACGTAAAACACGTTTTTACACGCTAAGCTTCGACCGGGAAATTATCGTCTGCTAAAGTAGGTTACCACTGGTTACTGAATATAATTCTCAAGTCAAAGATCCTGACGACACGATACCTGCATTCAAACTGGAGATCGGTGATTTACAAGTAAGAGGACATGAGAGAAAAAATTCACTGACTTAAGATATCATTTTTATGGAAATTATGTGTCTTATTTTTTGGAACGTATAAGTACAGTACAATGCGGTTTGTTGAGCGTGCGATTATTGCGCGTGCTCATTTAAGTATTCTATTTTCACACTTGTGACGTCAGTCGCTGCGTGGTGTAGTGGTTAAAGTCGACGACCAGCAATATTAGGGTCCCGGGTTCGACCCCGTCCTCGGTTTCGCGCCAAATCGTTATCTCACTAGTGAGATAACTTTATGGGTTGTATCTGGCATTTGACGCTAATATTGTGGTATAAAATAAATATACACTAGACCCAGAAAGCGCCAAGAGGCATTGTATCTGGGCTAAATAAATACGAAAAATCTATGTACAATTATAAACAAATACATAAATTAGTAAAAAACTGATTTTAAGATTACAACGACATTTGATTGCGAACATAAATAAATAATTTTCACACACAAAACGATTTTATCGACTCACACAAAGAGATTTAATATCAAAACGAAATATAGATTATTACATGTTTTCAGTTGTTATCCCCTGTATTCTAGAGCCCTCGTGGATTTTGGGGAGAAACATTGCAATGAATCGATCTACCTTCTCGACTCGCCTTGGCTTTGTAACTACTTTCTACAGTTGTATGTCACAGGACCGGGGTCGGAGGTAGTGATCTTTTAGAAAAGCCGAGCTACTTTTGTCAAATAATGCTTTTACTCAAAACCAATTGAAAATTTAAACAAAATGGAAAGAAAGTGAATCTATGAATTAAGGTTTAGCAACTATTGTAGCTTACAATACATTTTATCACGCTAAGCTTCAACAGAGAAAATATAGTCTGCTAAAGTAGGTTACCACTAGTAACTGACTATAATGCTCAAGTCAAAGGATCCCGACGACACGATACCCGCGTTCAACTTGGAGATCGGTGATTTACAAGTGAGAAAAAATGAGAGACAAATTTCACTGAATTAAAATGTCGTTTTGATGGAAATTATGCGTCTTCTTTTTCATAGCGTATAAATGTCGGTGCAATGCTCTTTGTTGAACATGCGATTGTTGCGCGCGCACAAAAAACAACCTATTTTTATCAATTTAGATAGAGTAGTTCTACTTGATACGGCACGTTCGGTTGCGTTACCTGACACCTGACGGCAGACGGAGGTGTTGAAATTATCCAATGACGTCATTGGTTTCACACGCATTCTGTTCAGCAGTTCACAACACAGGTTACTGGTGTCAGCTTATCGCTTGAATTCATCGTTTAACACCAATAAATCATCAAAGTTTGATGTAAAACCCTTAAAAATACACCGAGTTCTTATAAAAACGTGTTGTTTTATTTCGCTGTTGCGGATTTTTTGGTATTTGGACACACCGTAGCCTACAAAGTTCGGCAAGCCAATTTACCAAGGTCCGTAACAGGAGTTTGGGGTCTGTTCGGAGATAAATCCAAAGTATTCTTCCGTGAAATACTGACTGGAGAACTTAGATCTGTGTTGTTTAGATTCCCTTAACATGTGACTATAGCATATAAAATCGAGTAATTGTTTCACAACAGCTTTCTGTCAGCAAACACTGAATTAGCATGCGCTCACAGGGCCTCAGTGCCCGGTCAATTACATTTATTTCCGGCATCAAAAGCCGGTAACGCAGTGGTTTGTTCATTGCTGGCTTCTCAACATTTGCACCCACGAATGCTGAAAAGGCATTACAAAATGTATCTAATGAGACAGACTTTGTTTCAGTTTTACATAAGAATTGGTTAGGATGAGAATAATTCATTTTGAAACAGAACGTGTAATAATAAACGTCTACATGGCAACTCGCCCGGCGCCAATCCCGACTTAGTCAAGAGGTCATCCGACGAAGACATCACGGGTCGGATCAGTTCGAACCCGAATACACTGTGTATTGCTATCATAATACCAAGTTTCCAGTCCAAAGGAAATTTTCCAGATTGTAGTATTTTGTTGTATAATGTTGTCAGAGGAACTTTTTAAAGCTCCTTGTTATTGTCTTGGTAATTTTGTTGGTTATGAGATTGGTACCGTCGTTTTTGTTTTCGTCCATGTTTTCTAGTAGTTTTCTGACTTCAGGTGGTTGGGCTTGTATGACAGAGAGATGCTCTAATGTTCTGTCTGGGAATTCGGGAAAGTTTGTTGTTGGTGCAAATGTGACAGTATGCGGTGAGGTATTCTAGAAATAGCTTTAGATGATTCCTGGGGTGAGGTATTCTATAAATAGCTTTGGATGTCTCCTGCGGTGAGGTATTCTATAAATAGCTTTGGATGACTCCTGCGGTAAGGTATTCTAGAAATAGCTTAGGATGACTCCTGCGGTGAGGTATTCTATAAATAGCTTTGGATGTCTCCTGCGGTGAGGTATTCTATGAATAGATTTGGATGACTCCTGCGGTGAGGTATTCTATAAATAGCTTTGGATGACTCCTGAGTGTTGGCTTCCATTGAGTGAGTACCTGTCCTCGAATTTTGTTTACTAAATCCCAATACTTTGGAGAAATTGTTGATGTTGGAGATAATTTTCATCCTACAGTCATGTTTTGTTTTTTTAATTAGTTCTTCCACACAGTTGCACTGTTCTTTGTAACACTTAAACCCGCACATGTTATTTGATTTTTTTCTGAACGATCTGTTCAGCTTATTTCTTTTATTTATTTCAAGCTTAATTTTGTTGTTAATCCACGATTTGTATTTGTTTTTTATTGTTTTCATGGTTGATGGGATATTGTTATCTAGTATGTTGTAGAGTGACTGTGTGAATATTGAGACTATGTCATTTATGTCACCTTTATTTAGTATTTCAGTCCAGTTAAATGTGGTTATGTCGGTGCGCAGTTCGTCCATGTTAATGAGGTTGTAATTCCAAATCTTTTTGATAACGTTGGGTTTCTTAGGAGCGCAGTTGAGTGTGAATGTTGTTTTTATAACGCGATGGTCTGAGTTACCAATGGGAAGTCTAACAGAAGTGGATTCAATTAATCCGAGATTGTTTGCAATACATAGATCAAGGCAAGAATGTGAATACTCTGTTAAGCGCGTCGGCTCATTTATTAGTTGTATGTAGTGATTTGAGAGGAGAACATAGAATAATTCGAGACCGGCTTGGTTGTCATTGTCATCTGAGTACCAAGAACTATTTCTTGCATCGAAATCCCCATTGACAACAACTGTTTTATTAGTTTGTAAGGATTCTTGCAATTGTTCCGAAAAGGTCTTGAAAATATGCTTTCCTTCTTGGGATGTCTACGAGGGTGAGCGATAGAAAAAACATAACGTATTTTCTTGTGGTTGGCATAAAGTTCAATCCAACAGTTATTTAATTATTGTATAATGTTATTATCAATAGTTTTGTAGTTTACGGAGTTGTGGACAAACAAGACCAACCCTCTTCCAGTGATAGTGTGATAGACAATGTTGTATCCTGGAGTGAGCCGAGGTTGTCTTCTGACAGAGTTCCAGATTCACGTATGGCTATGACCGTGTAATTGCTGTCTTCAGTAAATTGTTTGTTCAAATCTTGAAAGATTGTTCGCCTTGATACTGTTGATGTTAGTGAATGAGACCTTGAAGCTGGCTAAAGCCTGAGTGTCTGGTCTTGGATTGGCCTTTTATGTCACCAGGAGTCTGAAGGCACAGCTCAATCACAACTCTGATATCACTACGCGAGTTCTTCGTTCTGAAGTAAACATTACGCAAGTGCCCAGTTCGGGGTCGTTTTCGTCGCAGAAAAGTTAGGTCGAGCGTAATAGGCGAAAAGCAGAGAAGTATTTTTGTTCTA
Source organism: Phoronis australis (assembly GCA_002633005.1). Taxonomy (NCBI): domain Eukaryota; kingdom Metazoa; phylum Phoronida; family Phoronidae; genus Phoronis; species Phoronis australis. The sequence continues at coordinate 628,539 of NMRA01000206.1, forward strand.
CAGACACCGGACAATTGTAATTATTATCTGTGTACTTAGAAAATGACAAATTCATACAGTTCAAACTTAACATGACAAAAAGAAATAAATACGAATAGAATAAAAGTATTGAAGTAAGGACAAAAGTAACGAACACATGAGTGTAAACATTAGTGTAGGCATGAACATTCCTACCACTACAAATGTAATTACATTTAACTGGGCTAAGTCTCGCAAATAGAATGAGTGACATTAAAACGTCCAGTGGATAGGCGTACTACGGATGTGGAACTATACAACTAGATGAGAGTAAACGGGGTAGACAATTGGTACATATGTAGAACATGAATACTGTACTTTGGGATGGAAAGATATTGCCAATTACATTGTCCCGTTACACCTCACGCCGCCCCAGACAAATACAGAGTTCTAAGTCAATACATGATACTCGGTTCGCCATTTTAGCTTTAATGTCAGTGGTGATATAATTGAAACAACTTAAAGAAACGATGTTGACTCATGGACTGACTTAGACGTGATACGATGACTAGATCAGTACACGAAATTGAATCATTTGAGGTAACATACATGTATTTGGGTGATACAACTGTTGTTGGCAAGTTCAATGTAGTTTCAAAGTCAACTAAAGACACAAGTGAGACGCAAAACATGTTCCTTTAAAATATGCGTTACTGAGGTAAAAGATGTTCTGATTCAAAGTTTCACTCATTGTCGTCTCATTGTTATCAAGTGGCCACACATGTAACTGATTACCCAGAAGTGCGTTTAAAGTACTTTTACACTCGCATAATCAAAATTCAAGCGAGTTGTACTTTTGCTGCGCCGAGTTAAACCGTGGACCAAAATTGCCCTGGCAAGATCAAAATCAAAATTTATCGCATGAACTCGTGTTGGCTTTCTTTGAGCGCATAATTATGATCTTGGTTCACAGGTGATAGCTTTTTATTCACAGAATTACTTGTAATCATATGTCGATACGTTCTCACTTCTACTAAACTCTAAATCTGTACTTGCCGAGAAGTTAATATGAACCAAGAGAGTATGCACTGGCCTTTAGGTAACCACTCTGCATCAATTACTGGAAAGTCGTATTCGGGCTAAATTACGAGTCAGCAAATAATAGCGTGATAGTAAAGTAATAGTCGCTGTGACGGCGCAACTAAGTTATTTAACCCTTTCACGCAGCTGTGCGAAACCTCTCTAGTAACGCTGAGTTGTACTTATATTTATAAATGCTCCTAAAAGGCTAGTATACAGTGACGCTGTTAACAGAGATTCAATTAACATTTGTCTTCCAAATACAAAAAATAAGCAAAATAAGTGACAGCTTAGAAATACGCTGCAGGTCGTAGCTTTATGCAGTAAAAAATAGTAGGACCAAATAGCCTAGTTTTCAAGTAGTTCCCCAGACTCCAATGCTAATGAAGACTGCATGCGAGACGCTCTCCTTTTGTTTGAAATTGTTTTTAGTTCTTCCCATGGGGTGTCGCGTTATAAATGAATACGCGTTTCAAGCCGAGATCAGCAAGATTGTCCACTTTTTGGGTCTAAATCACCCGATAGCCCAAGTCTATTAGGAATTCTTTTGAATTAACTTAGGCAAAAACAGGCAATTATATTGTGCGGTCGACGTTACTTCAAAAACTTGAAAATTGCCCCAAAACAAAAACGCGCAATATCTAACTAACACAAGTCTTCCATGTTTAAATTCATGATCACCGTAACGCGCCCTTTTTAACATCGGGCTGTGATAATTACCTCGAGTGTTCCATTGCGGGGAAACGAGGATATAAGCATTTTTCCCCTGCAAAACATTTCTGTCGTTCTATTTTCAACTAATTCAAGATTGGCAATCTGCGAAGACATGTATTTTTCCTCTCGACAAATCAAGATTACTTCATAGGAACGAGCCAACGGTCAGCCACTTGTATCGCCTGTGCTGTTTAGTGTTCCGAGTGTCATTAATGACTTTGTTAGCATGTTTCCTACGAACGCATGAAGGCAATTTGTAACTGTACAAAAAGCCATTATTCTATTAAGCATGATAGCTTGCCATGCCCGTAACATATGCCTATTATCCTAAACCATTAATCTGAAGGGTTATATTGTATAAATTAAGATGGAAAAGTCAGATGGTATTGCGACCACGTGTTTTCCTAATATGGTGATTATTAGTTTGATGTAGATTTCCGTGACATCATCAGCAAATGTCTTCATGAACGCCTGGAGGGAAACTCAGTAAACAATGTCAAATATAGGAATGAAATATGGCTGCTGCGAAATATAAAGTACTTTTCACTTATTTTTGAATTCTGAAATGTTTTGCTATCAAAATTCAATGTCTCAGCAGAGGTGTTGTAATTGCCTAATGGCGGATGGTCCATTTTGTAAAAAAGGCGGACGTTTGTTACTATGAAAACCAAGAGTTCCGAGCTATCCTCCCTTTGAGTATTTTCCTCGTGGCCAAATTTGACGAAAACCCGTCAAAAAGTGGAATACATTTGCAGAGCCTTTTCCACAAAAAACATTGTATCCATGCTGAATATCCAGCCATGACTGACTAGCAGTTTTCGTTGACTTTCCTACAGTAGAACGTAAAGTTGGTACAGGGTCCGAGTTTGGCAAATATGGTGTCTAAAATTCAAGTTAAACTGAGTAATTGGAATGATATACATGGAAACTAATCATGATCTTTGACCGAGTTGCAGACTACTTTCTTTGGTAATAATTGTGGAAATGTTGAAAGTTGACCAACTCCTGTGTTTCTCCATTCTAGATTAGTTTTGGATTACTTGGAATAGAAACGAGGGACAATTTTACGAGTTTCCACAAAGTTTTGAACTTTTTACAACAAAAATGTCTACATTTAATCGACAAAATAAACTTTGACACAAGTAGACGGTCTCGCGATTACGGCTAACGTACATGTACATTCAGAATGCAACGAATGCTGCACGGCTGAACGTTACAGTGGTAAACATCCTACTACATTCTGAAGAATTTTAAAATTCCACACTCCGCTGATGGTGGCCTGGTATGCATATAGCGATCACGATGCACAAGTCATGGTTGAGCAAGTGACACCGGTCACAGGAATGGCTAAGGTACAAGGGACCGGGGAAATGGTTATCGAAAACTAGAGGGGCGGAAACTGAAATGTAGCCGACATCGACGATTGATCGGGTTACTCATTGCTTTTAATTGGTGAAATTTCTTAACCATTCAATATAAAGCCTTGTTTTCATGTTCAGATTCACCCAGCTTTCGATCATCATGTTGGTATTATCTTTAAAGTCAGCCGGCTAAAATCAGCAATTTTACGTTTGATTGCAAAATCATGTTAGAACCAAACAACCGTACTCAAATCACTAATAGTGACCCTACCTTGAAACTTGGGGGTTAGCAACCTGAAATGTGCATCTTTACCATGGTAACCAGGTATTTTCCACTCAAAATTTGCAATTTCATGATTGAGAACGAATTCGCTCCGTGTCAGAAGCAAGCAACACTGCCCAAAGTGCAAAGAATCTTTGTTGAAACATGCATCGTCAACATGGTTACCTGCTATTTTCGCGGTCAAAATCACCACTTTTAGGCTTGGTGACAGCTATGTTAGAAGCAAGCAACCATGCTCAAATAATTTTAGTGAAATGTAGGGGAGTTGATAAGCTTGAATGTCTACCGTTGCCATGGTGAACTAAAACTGTATAATAAGTTTCACAAGCCACATGCCAATGAATTTTTGAAAATTTTAAGCTACCTATAGCCAACGCTGTTAGTTCTATCAAAGATGTACCATAACCAGTGTTGCATTTTTGAAAATCCAAAATGGTTACCAAGGCAACTCTCGGGTACACAAACATGGAAATAGTCTTTTCAACACATAAAGGTGCATAGAACAGAGGAAATAATTTACATAAACAAACAAAATCAATGACATAATTATTTGGGTAAGTTTTTGCGCAAAGGTTTCCAAGATATTTTTTATCATATAATTAAAATAAGTCCGTGTTTTCATATGTGTTACAATTACAGATGACATTTGCTGCAACAAAATTTGCTGGGCCCACTTCAGGCTGGATAGCAACAATGACGTCACATTAACACACGCCACGCTGCAATGACGTCACGCTAAAATCAAACTAATCCAACCTATAAGTCTCGAAGTTTACGCAGCCCGGCCCAAGTGTGGTCTTGGTTTTGTTTTATTGCACATTGGGTTTAATTTAGTACGTAACATCAGTCAATTTTCTATGTATCTGTTAAAATGCAGAAACAGTTATATAGCCCAAATTTAAAATGGTTAACATTTCATTGAAGAAAATGTATGGAACAATTTGGAGGGAAAGGCTTTTCCTATCTTCCCACAATATTCATGTTGCCAACTGGTGTTTCTAAACCCCATTTACATTGTTTCGAAGAATGATTAGGTGATTAATTTTTAATATATTTATGTATTCATAAAATGTAATAAACATCATACCATGACATTTCGATTTTTCTTTGTTTTTGGGTGGGTTTTGACAATTGGGCTGCATGTGATGAGAATGTGACGTCACTTTCAGTTTACAAGATGGATGTCCACAAGTGCTTCTAATGTAAATCAGTTACATGGCTCACAAATTCCAAAGTAGTCGATTGCAATGGATCAACAAGTACAATGTATAGTTCTGCTGATATGACTCTTGTTGTCTGTCATATCAATAACTTCGAACTTGTCAGTGCATACCATAAATTCCCATCAATAAAGCCATGCCTTCCTTTAAACAGCCTATTGCCTTGTATTTTGGATAGGTGTATTTTTTCAATTTTCCTACAAAATGCATTATGTAGGCTGTAATGCCATGGCCTTAAATGGTCAAAAATATGGGCTTTTTAGTAGGCTTAAAGATGTATTTTCACGCTCCTAACTATGCTAATATATACATGTAGCAGGAACTAAACGACAATGCCATTTGAACATCTACGCTAAACAAAGTGCAGTTGTACTCATCGACATATTGTAAATCGGTGAAAACAAAACATTTAGCAAATAAGTGACCTTTGTACTACCTTGGGGCTCACATTGCTCGCATCATGCAGTGTTATCCCCCAACACCACGTTACGATACTTGCTGGACACGGTTGAGTGATTTACGGCGGATCATTTTTGACACAAAATTCGTTCTCAGAAACATTTGGCAATTTTCAACCTACTTCATAATTATTCACATTGTCGTTATTAGTTGTGTTTCTAATTAATTTGGTCAAGCGATCACAGAGATAAGGAATTAGCCTGCAAGCCAGTGGTTCCACTGTAAGTCTTCACAGTCTTCCTACCTCTGTTTCAAAAGGATAGACTTTTACTCTATTGTTTTTCCGACTAATTTTAGTCTCTTGTATTACGAAAGCACAAACCTTTTTCCAAGTCATTACAACTACTTGAGCCGAGGTGTCCTCAGCCAATTTTTAGCATGGTAACAGTTGATTATTTGAGATACACGTGACTAAGTGACAACTTGTGATTGCAGCGAAATCAGAGGATACAAATTAACTGGGAAATGCCAATCTGAATCGTACTGAATCATGCCAATCGAATGTGACAGTGACTAACTGCCTTAAAAGATAGCGAGCTTCACTGACCACGCTCGTGAAATTTGAATAAATGTGGACACTGATCTATACTTAATTATACCGCAAAGTTGAACTACAGTGAGGGCTTAGACATGTGTAACAGAATTCGTTCGGAATTTACTTACCAATCTTAAGTAATGACCAAATTAAACAAATAATCACATCAATCACAAGTGACATTTATGTATTTATACATAATGTTTATGTGATGTGTATGTGACCATGCTTTTCATTCGCTATTGTAAACCAGAACAGCCGGACATTAACCATTGAGAGAGGTTCTTGATTAATGACCCTAAATGACCTACATAGTTACATCATTATCATAAGGCAAGTCCAAAATAATCCCAGTTTAAGGCATTAATAACTTCGTTAATTTTCAATTTTGAGCTTGGCAACCTCCCAAATAACGACAAGCGATAGTTTCAGGTGACCGTGTTATTTTTTGTTCGCTTCTAACAAACGTTTTCCATTAAATTTTTATTTAGAGGACTTTTCAAGGTTTGGCCGTATTGCTTTTATTCTTGTACAACGTTGTTTTTTCGTCTTTTCTTTATTGACTCAAGTGGCAGCCATAGGAGGCGCTTTAGTGCTGACACATATGGTTCAGCACTACTCAGTAGCCAAATTACAAGCGGTGCTGTTGTCCAAAGGTGATGGAAGAAAAAGTATACGCACTCGCTCAGTGTGGTTAACAATTCTTTCTCATTTTTACAAGTTCCGAAAAAAGACTGATCTGCGATTATTATAAGAATTTGCAAGGACACGCCATTTTGGGGGTTTGTCGTACCCAGACAAAACTTGAAGGCAGCAAAAATTCGTTTCGATGTATCAATGTACAAAAGGGTTTAATTTGAATTTTATTATTCACCAACTCGGCTCCGCCAACTTTAAATGGGTGTCTATAGAAATCTGATCCGCGATTATTGTTAAAGCTTATAAAGATATCCCTTCTTCGGGGATATTTGTATCCGGACTAAAAATCCTGACTCGTTTCGATTTAAGACGTACAAAAACAAGTTTAATTTGAATATTACCCGTCTTATTCGCCAAACTCGATCCCCGCAACTTTAACGAAAATAATATAACCGCCACATGGATAATCAGCTAAAAGTGTTTTATTGGGACAAAGCTCGCGAGTTGAAGACCTGTCAGCTGATGAATTAAGCGTGGCAAAATGGACACTTCCGGCACTTCCGTCCAACACTCGTAGAATGCCGTATCAAGATGGAGTACTTCCAATCCGTCAAACTCTGTCTCAGAAACTACGGCTGTTAATTTTCTCGCCCTTTATATAGCTTAATTGATTTAATCCAACTTACAAATCCAATGTCTCTCAAATTGCATGTTAAGTAGAACCAAATGTCACACGTCCTTAAGGTTCTTCAACTTTGTCGTCCTTATTGTCAATTAATTGTAAAACTTATGTGATGGCAATTCCAATTTCCATTAACGAATTTATATGACATATGGGCAGCGACACAATCATGAACGGTCGAGAACCAGTATTAAACACGGTTATGGTTATTTATCCTGTAATCTGCTAAACAGTTTCAAAGAAAGAAATACAGTTTGCAATGGCTGCTGTGACAAAATTTCCGGAGGGCTCGGATGTGACGCAAACACTTTTTAGGACCCACGGTCTAATCTTTTTACACCAGATCGAAAATACTATTTTATATTTTTCCGTTCAAGATATTTCATGTTATTTTGTGCTCCAGTATGTTATGGTTTCCACAGATGACTGGCGCATCTAAAATTCTAGCTACAAATCTCGAATAGGAACTAGAGATTTCGAGTAAAATCTCAAGATTTTGAGTTCACAAACGATCTTATAGCTTTAATGCTGGGTGAGGTGCAAAGTAGGATAACCCAATCAAGCATGTAAATCATACTGTAAAAGAACACTGAGTTATAGACAACTGTTTTGAGTTCGTATTCAAGTAGAGCGGCCAGAAAATATCAAAAACGTTAGGGAGTTCGATTTCAAGTAAAAAATAGATTTCGGGTCCTGGAATGTCAGGACACTAACAGAGATAGCCTGAAACCAATTGCAGGCAGGCTAAGTTTGAAAATGCCAAGGCTCTGTTTCAAGACCAGTGACTTAAGTCTGAAATAAGGTCTTGTTCTCCACATAATACTTCTAAAAATGATTAAAATTAATTTTTAGTAAAGAGGAAATTGTACCTAAGAATATACGTATTACTGCTACTCACTGAAACATTTTGTAGAAATTATTTCCAGGTAGTGATGTACTAGTTATTATACCACAATAGTAGCCTCGAATGGCAAATACAACCGTGTAATAACCCATTTAGTTATCTCACTAGTTAGATAACCTTTTGGCGGGAACCGATGCCGGTTTCGAACTCGGGCAACAAGAGTTTAGAGTCGTCGAATTTACCACTGCACCTCTAAGCGGCTGACGTCACCGAACGTGAAAATAGAATACTTAAATGAGCACGCGCAACAAGCGCATGTTCAGCAAAGGGCATTATACCGACATTTATACGCTATGAAAAATAAGACGCATTATTTCCATAAAAACGATATTTTAATTAAGTGAAATTTTTCTCTCATGTTCTCTCACTTGAAAATCACCGATCTCCACCTTGAATCCGGATATCGTGTCGTCAGGATCCTTTGGCGTGATAAAATGTGTAGTAAGCTACAGTAATTCTAAACCTTCATTTGTAGATTCATTCTATTTCTATTTCGTTTAAATTTCTAATTGGTTTTGAGTAAAAGCATTATTTGACAAAAATAGCTCGGCTTTTCTTAAAAGGTCACGACCTCCGACCCCGGGCATCTGACATATAAAGTAGTTACAAAGCCGAGGCGAGTCGAGAAAGGTAGATCGATTCATTGCAATGTTTCTCGTTCAGCATGTGGTATAAATAGATTATTACATGTTTTCAGTCGTTATTCCCCTTATCTAGAGCCCTCGTGGATTTTGGAGAATTATTCTCCACAATCCACTCGGGCTCTGGAATACGGGGGATAACGACTTCGCCATGTAATAATCTATATTTACGTAACAAATGGTAACTAAACCTTTATTTGTTATTTGTGAAGTGGGAGCCTAAGACCAAACGTCTGACGTAAGTCTTACGTCACTTTTTACGTCACTCAAGTATTACGTCTGACGTAAGTATTACGTCACTTTTTACGAAACAAGTTTGCTACTATACATGACGTACATATAAACATATTTACCTGCAGTATCTCACTACTTTTAGATAGCTCAGTACCATATATTATTCCTTTAATTGTCATATCCGATTCTACTGGAGATAATTGTACGTGGACCGTTTTGAAGCAGCTTTAGTAAACTGATTTATATCATGCGAATACTGCTTAAGGTGGAACTTGCTTTTTAATTCCTTGTGTCTGTGATTACACCACAAAATTCTTATTTATTGAATTAAAGACTACCAGTAACTTTAATTTCTCAGAAAGAATAATTTTGGCTAACTTCCCACCTTGTTTCAAAAATCTGGTCAATTTTAAGATCCCCTTAGAAAAATTATACATATTTGTTGCGAAACAGCCCGCGAACATCATGGTAGATTTCGATGTTTTGTTTATGTTCGTGTCGGCAAAAACAACATGACGGTCTGTTGATGCTCACGCGGATGGGAAGCCTATAACGTGAGTGATGCGAGGTCAGCGAGGTCATGTTTTTGAAAACACTGATTGTTTATGTTCCATAAGCTCAAGACAAGTTCATTATTTCGATATTTGAACGTACTAGTCAAGGGGTCTAATCTTTGCACTTGAAATCGAAATCGATAGTACTTTTGTCATTTTCTGTCTTACTTTCGTGCGGACTCGAGATACGTGTCTACTATTAATCTGTGCTCGAGTGCATCATGAGTTATGCATACGAAATTCTAGTCCAAGTTCGCACTTGATGAACCCTAGATTCGAGCGACAATAAGGTTGAGTAAAAAACAGGAGATTTCGACTTAAGACTCGGACGCTTAGCCTAATGCTGGAGTCATCTTGTAATAGGATTAGACCGTTATTCACGTAAGCTGATAGGTACTCGAGCGGAGAATATTAGTCACGTATCTTGAGTTCGCACAAAAATAGAAAATGACAAACATAATTTCGAGCTCGATTTCGAACAAAAAGATTATTAAACCCCGAGACAGGTCAAACGAAGAAAAAAAAATATGCAGAAAATAAGAAGATAGGGATTAGTATCGGTAGTCTTAAAAATTCAGTAAACGAAACTATACTGGACGGAAAGTTTGGATCCAACAAAATTTAACCCCTTGTGTAGAACTGAGTTTTAAATGGATACCTTTGCAGCGTTACTAATTCACCCCTTTTGCACAGATCTTGGAAAAGACACATTTGGTAGATAACATGGAACGTGAACTATACCTTTGTCAGCGGCCTCCTACTTTAAGTGGTAGCAAATCCGGTTTTGGCCTAAAACGATTTCCCCATTTAATTATCTAAAACAAAATAATGTCATCCTTCGACAACCTTCAAATGTTTGAAATAGTATTTGAAAACCCCTTACAAAGTCTATTAAACAGGCAAACGTGACCTAGGTTTTATGCGAGTTACACAACAACTGTGTAGGGAAAGAACACACACAAAGAACCATAACATACAATGTGTGACACAGGGAGCATGTTTTACTCTAGTTGAATCCTGTTTTAACCAATCAAATGAAACGTCAATGGTGCATATAAGCACGTGACAGAACGGCGCACGATTGGTTGAAATCACCAAAGCAGGGACGCACCATCGCCGAGATATACGTGGATATGTCACTGTCAGAACGAAAACAGGCAAGGTTCCATCTTTATGTTATCTAAGACAACATAAGCGCAAAGGGTGCATTTTTGCCTGAAATACAGAGACAAGCCGTCCAGAAAACCTGCGGCCGCCCAGCATCATTGTTTTGGTGACGACCTCGAGTTGGAGTAAAGGTTGTCGGCAACTCTGCGATGAGGGAAAACATCCCAAATCTCCAACAACACGGAATACGAACCACCGGACAATCTAATCCTTTGCAAATGTTATGCAAACTATTCTATAACATGTCACAGCTAGGTCTTCATAAGTACGACACAGAAGTCTTAATAGAAAAATCCGCTTTTGTCAGTCTGCTTATTAATAATAATGTACACGTTGGGAGGATGTCAAGTTTGTGTTCTCATTGACACGTAGATATTTATGTATCATCCAATTTATATTAACTATGGTACGATGGTATGATTGATGTGTCTGTTTCACGTTAAATCTCCCAGCGGTCGTCTTCCTTGGCGTGAAAGCCAGTCTGTGCTTTTTGGTTGCCCTGGCGAGTCATGTAGCAAATAGATCAAAATGTCATAAGTGCCTATCGGTCAACAAAACAAGATCACGAGGAGACGGTTTTTCAATGCAGCAACGAACATTGGTTGGTTTTCTAATGATGTCCCCTGTGCAGCATTGGTAGTCGACCGGCTATCTATTGCCGAGAGCCGGTGATAACTTGAGTGAAAATATAATTGAAACGCAATAAGTCGGACATAGCCTGTCAATAAATTTTGCCCTTTTAAAGTTCTTTGGACTGCTAGTCGTGCAATTAAGTAACATTCAATCCTATCACCAGCCCAGTTTACAGTCGTCCTTTCATAGACACGTTTTCTTATGGTCAAGGTCACCAAAATGAACGGGAGATAATTGCAGTTTTGACAGGGTACTTGTGTCCAATCCATTATTCATAGGTAACTGTTTCCGTGCATATTGTTTAATGGATTTCATGTTATCATTCAAAAATTAAAAAGATTGAACAGCCCCAGTAAAGGGCCCAGGCTTGTATAACATATTCATAGCCGTTGCACAGAGCTGCCTGCATGTGTCTTTAACCTTCGCGGCCCACACGGGCGTTGTCCTGAACAGCGTGGTGTTCCCGAAAACGCAATTCTTTTCTTACGAGCTGTAGTTATTTTTTCATCAACAGTAACTCAGTTCTGACTAACGCACTTATTTTATCATTCAGCGCATTTCGTTTCTCATGAATGGCGTTCTTTTCTCCGAAACACATTTATCATTTCGTAGAACTTCTATAATTCCGGGTTGACTTACACCTCGAGTCGAGGGCGTCGCATTATTCGTAAACAAACCTGTAACCGAGGCAAAAGAAATTTAGAAAGACTGACAGTTGTTCAAGTATTCTAGAAAATACAGCAGCGAATCGTTTTATAGCGGTTGCAAACCCCGCTTTGGTTACAAAAAAAAAATTATTTATACAACTCAGCGAGGGCGTTGGCAGCACTAGACGGTAATTGATATTCGGAAACTGACGGTTGACTAAACGAACAGTTTGGCTTGGATTTCCACCAGCATCGGTCAAAATTATTTATATGTTGTACAACACACAGTAGAAGACAAAAGCAATCATACAAAACACTATTTTTCCAAAAAAATTACTGGTAACTATTAGGGCGGCAAAATTCTACTTACGAACAATTACATATTGATGACTTAGCCACCTACTAAGTTTCCTCATTCTCTGTTATGTGGCATGGGCGGCGCAGCACTGAAACAAGTGGAGGCTATAGCCCAATCCTCCTATGGTGCGCCGCCCATGTGTGGGTAGACAACTCTGACGATGAATCGGGCTTCTGAACAGCCGTCATGACGGGGAACTTCCGGGACATTTTGTCCGAATACTTTTGGCTTGTACACCTTTTCAATGGGGCAACTTAAAAACCTTTATGTATCAACATCTACATACTAGTGACCTTATAGTCTTCCACGCCTCTCACCTAAAACTATGGATTAACGAATTATAAATTGTAAATTGTTAAAATGTTTAAACATGCGTTTGGGGTCAGCTCAGTTAGCTGTTAATGATGTTGAATTCTCAGCCGAGGGAAGTGGGATTTAAAAACTTCAGCAAACCATCCCATCCTTATTTGTTGTCGAAAGAGCCGGTAACTCAGTTTGCAGGAAATGCGCCCTGACGTCACGATCTTAGGGTTAGCAAACCCCAATAAACACTGTGTAAACCATTTTAAGTCGCTGGTGACTTCGATGGTAACTTTAATCAAGTACCGTAACAGTAAGGAATATTATGATACTGATTTTACTGATAAGCTTAAGTGGCCTAATTTATTGTCGTTTATTAGCAGCTCAACACTGAAGAAACACAGTTTTAAGGGACGGGGGGGGGGGGGGGGGGGNGAAACAATGTCAGTTGAAGATGCCTGTGTGTGGTGTTTATCGTTAAAAAAATACCAGAAGGAAGTTGGTTTAATGCGAAATTCGACCCTATGACCAACGTTAATGCTTTTCGGAATTCGCTAATTCTTGGCAAAATGCAAGAACGGCGTGTTCTGCCGGCCACGGGTATGGGGCGCCGCCAGTCGCAGTGAGTGGAGTACCAAGTTTGATACGATGTACACACTTTTCTACCAGAGGTCTAGCCAGATGTTCGACGGGGATATTTCATTGGTAATACATAGATATCTCGCAAAGTCTTGCATGAGCTCGCGTTTTTCAAGGTTCTCGCGTCTATGGATAGCGCAACTGCATTTTTATTATTTTTAAAAAAAGATAAACGAATCGCTTAAAAAATGATAATAATAATAATGATTGCGATGGTGTTAGTGATTTGGTGATGATGAAGACGATGACCTTGAAGGGGATTTGATGAGGATTGATGTGATGGTGACAACTTGTTTATTGTCCAAAGTGTAATGGACGACGATTACATAGTCCGAGTCTATAAGCGCAGTATGTTTACCAATATCTACCATGCAGTTACATTTGTATACTGAGTACTTGAGTAACTATGTGTTAGTATGTGGACTAAGTCACTACTAATGACGGAAAACGGAACATTTTTCAGAATCCATTAATCGGAACCCTTTTAACTCAGTACGGCCAAGGCAAGGTAGCGGATCAAAACACGGACGTTCTGTTTTGATGAACAACAGATGGCACTGACCGCTACCTGACGAAGATTTGCGTGCGGCCGAGGTGGCTTCGTCCCATTTGTGAGACATTTTATTTTTAACAATATCAGACAAACATTTGGTTTCAGCCATGGAGACTCCGCCTCATTTATATATTTTTTTCATTTTTAGCGAGATCGTAGATCGATTCTACTGTCTTGCAATCGATTTCAATCGGTTCAATGATTTTCTTTAGCGACGATGTCAGTCGTCTGTTCGTAGCAGCACTCACCATTACAGTACACATTCCATAGTAGGAGCGCTCTAACAATACGACCTTCAAAAATTAGCCGCTCTTTTCATACTGAACCAGTAATGAAGAGTGTAATACCGAAACCTTTCTTCACGGCAGTACGAACGATTCAATTTCCTCGTGGCAATCGCAATAAGGGCCAGCGCAGACGGAAAGATATGCTGCGAGCTCAGGTAGCTGCCTCAAGTGAGAGTTAGCTAAATTAACAGCTCACGCCAAAGCGTGAAAATACAATCACAATGGGAGTCGTTCAAGAAGCAATGAGGCTGACCACGTGGGACTGGTAACTCTCATCGGTCAAATAATCATTTCAAAACAAATATGCGAGTTCGCGGAGCCGAGAAACGACCTGCACTCGGTGCAATTTCACTTTTTCCACAAGGCGTGTTTCGTTAAACACGTGATTATAATATTAATTGCTTATCAACTTCAGTCAAGTCCCTCAAACCCTCTAGAAAGTCTTACACGTTCTCCGTCAGCCGACGCAACGCTGCAAAGCCGCTTGAACGCCATCGAGCTAAGTGGAATGACAGTCGACATGTAGCATATCAACACGCGAAATCTTGGGAAACCCTTTTCCGTCGAAGGCCGGGGAACAAAATAGAATGAGCGCGAAATTAAGAGGTACTGAAAAAAATCAAGTGGAGTTAATCAACATTTATTATACATGTAGTTGTACAAAAAACGTGCTTTAGAGCAAGAGGTGTCGCCTTATTGGAAAACCACTGTTTTGGTTGGTATTTTGGGGTTGAACAATTTGTTTTGGTTCCTTAATACGGCGAGTTAGCGCCCCCAATACCATGGACTGAATGAAGTGCGTATTCTTGCTCTATAAGAGCTGAAACACTGGACAAGGAGGAAGATCTTGACTTCCGGTTGGTTAGAACAAAGAATTATTCAGACAATACCATTCTTTGAAAGGTAACATTCGGACATTTCTATTGGTTGGAAGTTGAGAAATATCTTTGCGGCTTCACGGCCTCAACAATAACAATGCACTAAATGATGCATTCCACACAGTCCCTGACTCCCACACCCAAGATGACAAGGTATACAAATAAAACAATAGAACGATTCAGTCCCGGCGAGTTCCGGCAGACTGTTTGCCCGACCAAAGTCCCAACGAATGAATGCTGTCCTCACAGGGATGTTGCGCCATGATAGCGCCAGGATGTGGAAACAGTCCATGGGCGTGACCATAAATCCCAAACCCAGGGCCCGGACCAGCAAACACCAAACCCACAGTTCAAATTTCATACCCGTGCCCTTAATTTAGCTCCTCACATGCGCGGAATTTAGTCCAAAGTCAACAAATTCCTCCGCGGGACGAGACATCTGGAATTCAGCGAAGCGGCCTTGCAAGCCTTGCTCGTGCATAGTGCTACACGCCCTCCAGAGATGACGCTTTGAAATTGCACAGCATGACTTCCGCCTGAAGTAAGTTCGCCGATTGTTTCAACACGACGGATTTACCTTAGCTTAAGTTATAACTAACGATTTATTCCCATTTGAAAGTTACGTACTTCGATCTAATAGCACTGTTGCTAATGCTGTCAATTATTTTGTGTACCGACAATAAACAAATCTGCATCTGTTAGCTTGCGTGAGACTTGTGGAGAATTGTCTCGTCTGATACAATAAACTTCGTTAAAGATACGACTAGTCTCTTTGTTAGCGAGCTTGATACCGAGACTGCTAGGTTCGTAATTTCGGAACAGTCTTCTTTCTTCTGGTGTGCAGGTATGAAGTAAAACACCGAGAGACATAACAAACAAACAAATAAAAACAGTAGCTATATTTCGTGACATGCAGTCACATCATCAGGCAATGAGTGGAATGAACATATACATAGCGAAATAAACAGTGAAATACACGTGACAGCGGGAAAAAAAGACATACAAGCGCAGAGAGTGTGAATGCAACACACGGTAGGAAGCCCGCAACCCTATCGAAACAGAGCCAGCGTGCGATACACACCTGTGAGCTGCTCATTCAACACAGGTTTTTCGTGACTAATCAAAAGCGATTCCAAAATCTTCAGCCGGAATATGTGATAGATTGAATGTAGTTATTTATAATCAGAATAAAAAAGTCACGTCACCTTGTTATGACAAACAACCCCAGTCGTGAAAGACTACGATCAGTGGCCAAATGTAATGTTGTTTACCAATTCACATGTCATACGAATGTCTTCGCCCTCATTCTCGAGAATATCGTTACATTGTACACACGGTGTGCTCTCTCTCGCGACGACTGTCCAAGCACTTGCAGGGGGGGGGTCCATTTAATATCACTTTCTACACCAACATGACCGAAAAATAACCAGGCAAGAAATAGCTGACAATACCATCATTCGCTATGTTGAAAATGACATATTTCGGCTAAAGATTTTGCAATCGCTATTGATCGGTCACGAAAAACCTGTGTTGAATGACACCTCACAGGAGCGCATCGCACGCTGGCTCAGTTTCGAAAGGGTTGCGGGCTTCCTACCGTGAGTTGCATTCACACGCTCTGCTTGTATGTCCTTTTTCCCGCTGTCACGCGTATTTCACTGTTTATTTCGTTATGCATATGTTCATTCCATTCATTGCCTGATGATGTGACATGCAGTCACGAAATATAGCTACTGTTTTTATTTGTTTGTTTGTTATGTCTCTCGGTGTTTTACTTCATGTCTGTACACCGGAAGAAAGAAGACTGTTCCAAAATTACCAACGTACCAGTATCAAGCTCGCTAACAAGAAGTCTAGTCGTTTCTTTAACGAAGTTTGCGTAAACGAAGGGCTACTACCGAACTATTCTGATACAATATAAAAACAATACAATAGACGAATTGCCCTCCCACGCTGTAAAACCTCTCTGAATTCCTCCGAAGATTTTTTTACGATTGTGCTGCATGCGGTTTCTGTAATACGTTTCATAGCAGCCCTTGTAGTTCAAGACAGGAATAGATAACGCATATTGCAAGAGCAATGTACACTCAATGAGTCAAGTTCCGTGGCTGAGAAGAGTACACCTGTTTATGATTATATATACGTATGTTTACCTTGCCTTCAGGTGATCATTCGCCACGGGAGTATAGCGGCACACTGGCGCGTGATGCCGCTAGTCACGTTTTGTTAGGAGTTATGGCTTTATAGTTGAATTTATCTATTAAGAGTTGTTTTGGTAATTTGCCTACAACCGTGATTGAGCCAGACATAACGCTTCACACCATGGCGATGGTCACAAAAATTCAAGTCGCGCAATAGCGCAAGTTTATTTACACGTAATTTTGCTATGTTTGATAGGTACGTATTATTTTTTGGAGTACTGATCCGCTTCATTCCTCGTTTTATGAAACTCTGACCATGTTTAATTCGCCAATTAAACGCCCAATATAACTTGAATCCCTATTTCGTCATTTCCTGCCACGCACGCGTACATGTAGTCCTAACGGAGTGAGACCGGACGTACATGCAATACAAATTGAGTAAGGCCGGGCGTACACACAGTCCTATAATGGAGTTACTCCGGTTTAAGTGATACAGTAAACACTACTTCCTCTCTTAGCCCACAACAATAGTATATTGTAGTTCTTAATTCAATGTCGTGTCGAATATCCCACATGTCAATAACAACGCATTTTTATGAATCTTGTGAATTCCAATGCAGCGTTACCTTGCGGAACTATGCATGCAGAAGCGTTGCAACGGAAAAAGAAACACGCTGAGCTTTTGGCAAACACGATACAGGCAGCATACACGAACAATATCTGAGCAATTGAATATAATGATTCAAATGCTGTCTGTCAAAGGTCTTGCTCAATGTTGGGTTTACACTTTAAAGCCGGCTCGCATTGTCTAGTATCCGTTATACATTACTAATTTGGAACAAGTTGGTGGTTCGGTGGCGAGAAAACCGGATGACCAAGCTGGATCGGGAAGTTTTGAAGGAAAATTGATTGACATAGTGAAATACTGAGTGAAATAATGTAACCGTTGAGAAGTCTGGACAATTGCTACTTCTAACGACAGGCAATCTCCAACGACATTATTATCGTTAAATATATTCAAAACATGCATTTACTCCATGACTCGTGAGTACGCTGCTGAACATCATGTCAGACTTGTGAAATTTAGATGATTTACAAGTTCTTCATTTTGAAACTTGCGTCACCAAAACAACACTTAACGACAATAGTCATTCACAGTAGTGCCAGCTGTTGAACAACAGATCACCGTATCGCTACTAAGCCTGGTGGCGAAATATTCAAAAGCGTCGGATAGGAAATAAAACGATCAAGATTTGCGCATAAGATTCGCGCAATAAGGCGGTGGCCGCATACATTTGTACATGTACATGTAAGTAACTAGTTCTGGAATTGAGGTCGTATATTTCTTAGTGTCCTGTGGTAAAGCGCCTATATAACCCGGGTGTTTCAGTTAAAGCAACACAATATTTGTTTTAAAATCGGAGTTAATTTTGGATATTTTTTAACTCACGAAGAAAGTTATCCGATACCATCTATACATCTCACTCGTAACCTATTCAATTTGGACGCTTTCGAGAGCGATTACGTATAATGCAAAAATGTTGTGCGCACTTTAATATTTTCTTCTTGTCATACACCTATTAACCTGAGCGCAGCACAGTAATTAATAATTTATGTATCTCTGATGCTGCGCGTGTGACGAACCAAGGACGACAAAGCGCGCAAATTGACCTCTGAAATTCATCAAAAACAAATTTGCCGTTTGTTTCAAAACCGTCAAACCTGCGCACTAGTAGTTTATTACGGAAACTAATGTAAATTCCATCAGCCGGATACGTCATTATTTGTTTATCGTGGGTGTCGCTGACCCTGTTATCGTTTCAGCTACTACACGACGTCATCGTTACTGCACTCCTTCCCTATATACAATATTAGTTTCATACTCATCCAAAATGCCCTGTATAAATACATAGCAACTCGTCTTACCTTTTCTGGCTTCTTCATTATCTCGTCTTTTAAGAGACCAGGCACTCCTGATGACTTTGTTTGTGATGGCGTGCCAGATACGGGCACTGGGTAGGGGCTAGGACCAGGCTTGTGTTTGTTTTTCCCGCGTAGCTGAGCGACTGTGTTCTGCATCACAACGTCTCGCAAAGATATAACGGCATTGATGAGTCTTTCAGAGGGGTCTATGTTAATCAGAGTCACATCTTTTCGACCGTTGCGGTCTTTACACTCATCCGAGCTGGGAGCGTCGTAAAAGTCTTCCAACTGAATATCGTAACATCCGTCGGAGTCCTCCGAAGGCGCATAGTGGTGGGGTGCATAAGTTTCTTGTATCAGAGCGTGCATTAACTCGCTTTGAATTAACTGACTTTGTTGGCCGGCCTCAAACATGAGATGGTGAGCGATGATCAAGTTCGACTGAGAATTCCGGCTGATGGCACTGACTGCTGCAGACACTGTACACGTCTTTTACTGTACTATTTTTGTTGCGTATGTTGACCTGCGCATGCTCGAATTAGCCCATAATAGCTTCTCGATCACTAGCACTGTTCCGTTGAAATGTTGTCAGAGTCAGCTGATTCGTGGCCTAATGCTCTTAAGGATGACATGAAGCAAGTTAATGACCCTGGTGTTTCTTATTACTAGACAACTTTAACACGTTAACTAAACATTTCTCTAATTCTAAGTGATATGTGCATCAACGTAGTCTTCGATCTTCTGATATCGTGATTCGGTCCAGAGATTTACCGCTGTTCTCACAACCGATGTAGGGTTGTGTTGCACACTGTTAATAGCTCGTTATTTCAAGCTCATTTAGTGTGAAGCCCATAATTTCACGTTATACCGACGCTGCAATATCTAAATGCATCTCATAGTCCGGAATTAGGCCATCTTAAGAACATAACGTAAGATATCCAAACTTGAGTAGTTTCACCTGTTTAATTATATGTCTATAGTTAACCGGGGCTAACGTAACATATATCCAGAACTCTTCGGAAGATACACGGAGAAATTTGTTAACGAGCCCGTACAGATTTCGTAACGATAACTCCGTTCACCATAACGATCTGTTCTAAATATGCCCCGGTGAACTGTGCTGATCGGCTACTGCACTCAAATGCACTTTTATGCCCAGTTCTGTACAGGCAGTGAGTGGGGGGGAGGGATTACGCAACTGTAATGCACGTTAAGTTATGTCTTGAAAGTTATGTGGGGCGTCTTGAAAAATTCCAATGGCTATGAACCTCGGAACATAAAATTCCAGAAATGGTTGATCGGTTTCATATCACGTATCAGGTATCACGTTTCAAGCACTGTTCTCCATGACGCTGTTAGGAAGTGCTCTTAAAATATTCTACTTATGCATTATGGGCTATCAAAAATGGGACTTTCACTAATTTTAATTGCATTAAAAAGAAAACGAAATAATAATTTTGAAAAGTATAACAGAATTTGTGAGATTCCATCTTGAAGATTTATAACAAACCAAATTTGGTCATGTTTTTTTCTTCTTTATGTTTGTTTGAGTACAACCATAATTTACATCAAAGTAACACGTAACGAGATAACAATCGTATAATACAGTTAGAAAAAACAACAAAGACAACAAATATGTCATTCACGCCACATGGAAACCTCACACTCGAACTGTGGTCAGATAGGAGACCTTTTAGCTAAAGAATGAAGACGACCTATTATAAAATTCAATAAATTTACGGTTTTTATAAAAAAAACTAATTTTTCAACTTTAAAATAATCTAGAATTTTTATTCTAGTCAATCTAAACTGGGGAGTAAATTCTTTAGACAGGATTCGTAGATTTTCCTACCATTTTGCCCTGGGGAAATATTTGAGTGGTTTTCCGCCTGCTTTCAGATTTTGATTTTTTTATAGTAACCGTTAATTAAGTGAGTGTAAGTCTTAAATTTAAATACTCAATAAATAAGACCTTTTTTTTCAAATCCTTAAAAGGGATTGAGGAAACATGACAAACTAACAAACACAATAATAATTAACAAGAAACAATTTTGTTATAGATTTTACAATTCCATAAAACTCACAAAAGTTTTATCAGACAGAAATTCACCACCCTCTACAAGATCATATACCTAGATGACTCCTGTCTCATACCATCGTTTGAAACAAGTAACATTGCACCCAAAAGGAAATTGTGGGTTATACCATAACGGCTCAGACACAATACCACGTCTTTCGGATTTGATTTTGGAGATAACCTCACAGGCGTGTAGGAACACCTCCTTCCAAAAGAGGATACTTACCTTTTTTCGCAGGAAATATGAAAATGGAAATACCAAAGTGCAACAAATTGCGTGTCTTCAAAAATTGATTTAAAAAAACAAGTCGTTGCCACGATCTTTCTTTGTTAAGAATTATTTTTGGTCCATGAAAACTTTGAAGTCTTAAGGAAGGAAACAACACGTAATTACATTTTACAACCTTTAATTGAGAAATCCCGTACCATTTTTGTTATTTTATTCTATAAATCTTACCTTGCCAAATAACATCGAAAAATATTTTTCTATTTTTTATTGTTTTCGATGATAGTGACGGGATAGAAATAAAATGAACAAATGATTTCAACACAGCTATTCTACCAAAAGTTGTTAAATGTCTTTTTGACCACACCATTAAATCAAAAGCTCCGTCTAAAATGTCCGAAACAGTTAAACTGAACTTTTGTCCTACTACAGAAAAATGAGATTTAGAACAAATAAGGTCAGTGTCTGGCTGTAAGCGATCGTGGCTGAAACGTTTACTATCAACCCAGACACAGATTTTTTTCTACACTGGATTTTAAACCAAAGTATTTAAAGAATTGGTCCGACAACTTCATTAGATTTTTTGGACTCGTCGGAGCCATCAAGTATCAAAATCGTATCATCAGCATATTGAGCAATTTTGCATTTCTGTACTGTCATATAATTTTATACTTTTGCTTCCATCATTTAGTCGAAATCACAAGGCTAAAATTTTTGCCCTCAGGATGAATATCATACAGTGATATTGGTCACATTTGCGGCAATTTCGTCCCATAATGAAGTATTCTGAATAAGCACATGTTGTAAGACACAGAGCCTAGATCCCTTATTTAAGCTTTGCCATGTTACTGATACCGTTGTGTTGGTATGAATGTACTTTTCTTTTTTTGATAAACGTTTCTAAAACGACATAGTCACGTGACCCAATTATTGGCAGAGTGTTATTACCCTCCCTGTGTGCTGCTAGACGGTAGCCAGCGTGCTAGTTAGCACGCAGGGAACCAGGAAGGTTATTTCCGGGAGTTGTTGAAAAGGTCCTACATAAACTTTAATAATTCATGACTACATTTTTTTTTCGACGTGCACGGATCGCGACAGACGGAAGACGACAGTTTGAAATGTACAGTTTCAGGAACACACAATCAGTTTTCGATTTTCGGTATTAACTTTAGATACTCAATCAGTGTTCTGAAACAGCGCCATCTATACTGAAAAGTGGACCTACCTTTTGTAGCACTTTGAAAGATGGTATTTTCACCCCAGTTGACTATTCTAACTGCGCTCTTGCCGCCTGTTGCAGATTCACAAAACTAAAGCGAAGCAATTTGTGAAGTATTATGTGAAAATATATTAAAGTTGCAAGAAGTACACACAAAAGTGAATGTAACCAGCTACATATCTAGCAGGGGCCAAAACAGGAAAGACACAGAGCAAAATAAACAAATAATTTAATTTATACATTTTCATCATAGGTAATTAATAACATTTCAATTTTTACTAACTTTTGGATTACATCTGAATTTCGGTGCGTTAAATACATTCCTTAGACTTGAATACAGTGTTCAAATACATACAAAACGAAACTCGTCATCTATATTTTTTCTCAGAGCAAAATGGATAAAGCCGAAACTGTAGGTGAATATGAGTGCTTCGCCCAGACTCTAATTTATGATTTTATAAACTGAGTCGTGTCATAGCGCAAATTAGATGGTAAATCCAATGCCAAATCACCCTCAAATAAAATCTAATTTGATGATAGTCTATGTATCAAGCGTTGTACTATTACTAATATCCGATTGTTATTCTTGCAAATAACAGTCCTTATAAGTTATGTAGGACTTTAGAAAAGTTCCAGTTTTGGCCAACTTCGGAACATCATATCTCAGAAATGGCTGATTGAATTCAAATGAAGTTTTCAGATGCAATGCTTTATATACTGTAAGCGGGGATACACATGTATTTAAATTAGTGTCATTTTGATGAAAAAGGTTTAAAGTTGCATAAAACGAAAGCGACAATATAATTTAGAAAACTGTAGCGGGGCTTTTGAGATTTTATCTTGGCGGATCCAGGATTTTGAGTTAGGGGGGCCAGGGCAGAGTATTAGCCAGAATTTTGCCTGTCAGACATTCGCGGCACCCCCGTACTGCCAAATGGAATCTGGGAGAACTTTAGGTGAGGGGGGCATGGCCCCCTTGGCCCCCCATTAAATTCGCCACTGATATAATTCGAAGTTTGATCCTGCTGGTTTGCTAAATGTCGATGAGGCACTACATAACCATAATCATTTTTGTCACAGTCAACACCATGATGGAACCACACCATTCAAAAACATGACGGCACAGTGACAATCTAATTGCTGCACCCATGCAATCTTAGTACAAACATCCAGCTCGAATAGCATGTTATACACAGCTTTACGAAATCTTATATGAGGTAACGCGACCAGTTATAATCAATATTTTGTACATATTACGTCACGCTTGATAAACAATAGCAATCCATCACACTATCAAAAGACAGCACTGATGTTCGTTGAACTACCAACACCTAAAATTTGTTTGCGGAAGTCCTAGTGAATCTTTTCTATACATGTACACTCTTTGAAACCGCAAATTTCGGCACTATATCTCAGTATAGAGGAAAAAATATTTGATCAAAAAATTTCAAAAGCATTAGACAGCAGCAGGCGGTCACAAGCATATGTAGGTTTATTCAGTATCAATAATGTCTGTTGAGCTAGGGTTCAATTGACTTGAAACCATGGCAATTTTGGTCTCAAACATTCACCGAGATATTTGTTGCAGGATAGCTTTGGCAAAGTTAATCGTCATGCCTCAATGCAAACAATATTTAAGTAAGATATTAATTTGTAACTTGTAATTTCTTAGCTGTCAACGCACATTCGGCTAGGTCATCTGCACCCAAGAGGAGCACACTTATTTAAGGGCTACCATTATTCGCAAGCAGGCATCCTGTCTCGTACCCCGACAGTTGTTAAAAGCTCAGTTTGGCCTTCGTTAGATCTGACAGAGGATCTCAATAGGATGTACTCTGATTTTAACACACTCAATGTTTTGACATGCATTCCTATTGTTTTGGTGTCTTTAGCACAAAAAGTATGGGGATCATATCGAACGCTTTGGAGATCTTCACACAGCAGCAACAAAGTCTGCCTCTAGATTTTTTAATGTATTCTGAACTAATCCCTGTAAAATAAATATAGGACAAATGATCAAAAGCCCTTCCCAAAACGAGCTTGGTTCTCATACAACAATTCGTTTTCCTCAGCCCAGGTTCTTAAACGATTATTGACATCTTTTGTAAATTTGTAAATAACTTCCTTACAACTGATAAAAGTAATATTTCACTATAATTATTAACATCGTTTACTGAGCCTTGCTTAAAAAGTGGGCAGATGACAGTATCTCACCAGATCTGGGAAGTTCACTATTATACAGTAAAGAATTAAATATCTTAGTGTTCATAGAGGGGTTATAACATTACGGGTATCGTCAAACATTTCAAAAACCAGAGCATCTAAATATACAGCTTTACCATTAGAAGAATGCTTGATTTCTTTCAGCAGATCTTGCGAACATCCAAAGCAATCAATAGAATGCGCTTACATTTCCTCATTGATAGTCTCAAATAAACCGCTTTGACTGGAATTGTCAGCCAAAAATACCAACTAAAAATAATCATTCAGCCGTTATGGGGTCGTTGAACAATTTTTGACTTATTACCAAGATACTATTGATCAATTTCCCAAAATTCCTTTGGATCATGTGCACTGGCAGTGGTGAACTTTATTCTATTCTGTTTGATATTAGCATTTAGTTTTCTGTTAAACCTGCTTTTAAAGTAAGAACAACACCTTTTATTCAACTTTTCTGTTCTCCTATTTTGACAAAATCCTCTAAGCACTTGTTGCCGCGGATCTTTTGTTTTTCTAATTCAGGGTCCCACAATGCAGGCTGAGAGATTTGATTCGTTTTCGTGTAATTCGTGTATTAACCATATTTGCAGCACTTGGCATAGTCTAAGTAAATCCACGACTAGCTGATTCAATATAATTATTAGATTATTGATACTATCTAACGAGCTGTGCATAACATTGGACCCTTTATCTACGAAACCCTTGCACTCCTGCGATTTCCGTACAACCCGACTACAACTGCTCCCTCTGGTGGCCACAGGGCAACCAGTCGTCAGTGTCGAACCTACTTCGAGACAATTAGCAAAAGAGCAACTTATTGGCAGGTTGTCCGATTCATCCCAGGCATCAACAATAGGGTCTATAACATTATTTTGTAAATAGGTCAGCAGATATAAACACATAATCGACTATATATCACATCCGCACAGTGTAACATGTGAATTATCCTTCAACGTCACTCAGGAACCTGCCACTTGTACAGTGTAAGTCAAATTCAAAACATAGATGAATGAGTGGTTCACCTAGCTCATTATATTTTGAAACTTTACTAGCCCTTGCGGGATTAAACGAATCTAATTCGTGACAATTGTTAGCTATAGAATCAGTAGAATCTATAACAATATTATAAGCTATGGTGCCAGTTCTTGTGTTTAAATTTCCCGCAATTAGAAATGATTTAGCTCGAAGACTTCCAATGTATTCTCTGAGATTTACAATACCATTATCATCTATACGATTACCATAGATGCGTACGCCCTGTGGCGGAATATAAACAAAAAATAGTGCGTCTTTATTAGAGGCAAACGATAATTTCTTACAAAGCAGAGTCATCCTAAAGTCAAATTTTTGCTTAACTCGTTAACATAAGTATTCATGATATTACACCTCCAGGCTACTATGTTTGCTACAATTAGCATAACAGACGCTAAATGATTTGTACCGACGAAGCAACATTAGTATTCGTACAGCATTGAGGAGACACATGTACAATTGTAATTTCCTTTACACGAGAGTACGCGCATAGCTGCCAAATGTCGCTTCAGACATGCGGGTAAGTCACGCTGTATTTGTCTCTAGGTAGGGTCGAAATCGAAACCAGACAATATTCAATTTAATATTTTGGGGAAGATTAGATTGTAAGATTTTGTCGAAATTATCATTAAAATTATTTCATAACGCCACATTTTACTCTGTTCAGGTGGCTAAAAATCGAACAAAGCCTTGTAAGGCTTGTACTCTCATAAAATCGCTCTGATAATATGTCTTAAATTGATAGGATTTTGTTTGCGTTTCGAACAAGTTCACTGGAACGATCAGCGACTCAAAAATGATTTAGATTTTACCGGGTTTCGCCAACACTAAAAATGCGAATTCGAAGAAACCCCATGTAATCTAATCTCTCACCGCAGGTTGGGTTCATTGCAACAAGGCACCGAGCAGAGTAAGACATTTTGAATTTGTTCCCGTTCATCTTGCTTTTATTTCCGCATACTACGGGAAGGATTCTGGATGGACCCTGCAATGTCTTATTAGAATCTTAAGGTTCTTTAAATTACCATTTATCTTGTTCTGACAAGTGACTACCCTTTTCAGCATCATCAAACCTTACTTTAGAGCACTGCATATTACAATCGTTAATTATATATCTTCAAAATGAGAAAATACAAAGAATAGCGTCTTCGATAGAAAGTGTCTAAGCTCCACGGACATGAGTGTGACGTACAGACGTACATATACCCAGTGAGTACGTCAAGTCCACCAACACGCACGTTTCTTGTACAAACATGTGCCATATCCGCGCTTGTCCTATCTTCAGCGGGAAAGTGAAAAGAGCCACAGGTCCAAAAGTCGTGAACGCAAGCACTTAGACGGTTTGTTGGCGTACCCACCGATCTTTTTCAGTAACTTATGATGTGGTGTAGTAAACATGATTAAATCCTCACAAATGCTCAACTGTACTCACAGCTAAAACTCGTTTTCAATCCATAGGCAGAGTTTATGGAAGAAAAGTGAAAAAGACGGCCATTTTTTTTCGAGGCACTAATGTCGTGACCGTGTCGCCCTCTTTCTTTTAGACGGGAAAACAGAATAAGGCCAATCAAAATTGTGTTTTTTGTAAACAACAATTTTAGAAAAGAGAAAAGACCATTTGTATTTGTGAATAATCAAGTTTTAATTAGGCCAAATCTGAACATTATTTGGTTATGAACAAATGTTTTGAAAATACGCAAAAATGCATTTAGTAAAATAAGCTATTTTAAGTATAATTTTTGAAAACAAACTCTCAACACTGTTTTGCTTCGCATTCTGAAGAGCTACGTGTCTCGGTACTCTTTTGATAATAAAAGCAGAAGATTGCCGGTTCCACGCTAAGTGTCGCGAGACCTCGCAGAAGCAGAAACAAGATGATTCACGACTGGGGCCTGTCCGACTTTAATGCCTTGGTTGGTACTACAAACTAAGGGAAAACGAGCAGCAATATCTTACTACTTTTCTCACTAAACACAATGAAGAATGACTAGTGCTGTGAGTGGTTGCCTCAATCACACTGTTTAACGACCAATAAATGCTCGTAACTAGAGATCGGCTAGTTCACGTGTCGTCAGCCGGTTGTCAGTTCTAATTCCCTTGACAACTGGTGGTCAAGTGACGTTGCTTTTTGGTGTTTTTGATATGAAACTGGTGAATATAAGGTCTTTAAGCAACTTCACCAGATATGATATATTGGTTAATGAGCTCAGTGCCGGATTAAGTTTACACGGGGCCACGATTGTTACATCACAATTTGTTTTCCCACGGCCTCCACGATTTTCCAGAAACAATGTCGACAAACGCCCGTTGAAAAAACGTCGAAGGTTCTATCGCCGTGCAATTCGGGACCTTCATATTATCAGATGACATGTAACGTGACTAAATGTATTTCAAAAACAGTTACATCGAGAGCGCGCACGCATGTCTTGCGAGCAGTGAGAAGTTGGACGCACACACACGTATGCGAGGCAGCATCGTTTACATGAAATAGCTGGAGACGATGCAGTAAGCGATAACTAATATAATCTCCGAACAGAATGCAATCCATTCTGCTCTGCATGCGATTATGCACAGCCAAATTGTTGTTGCATCGTGTGCGGTTGGATTTTAAATGAATCAGTAGTAATATCGCCCCACTTTCAGAACCGTGCATGTGAGTGTCTTGTTACTATCGCCTTCGGCAAATGTGAGCCTGAAAGTTTAGAATGCATTTTTATGGTTATAAAGAATTCCGTAAATTTCTGTCCGAAGCATTGTACACGTACCGTTTATCGCTGAGTATTCGGTAGAATAAATATCAAAGCGAAGGCTCTGATTAGAGTCTTGATAATTTGTAAGAAATGTACATATTCTGTTGAAATAAGATTTACTACTCCGAATATTTAAGATTTTAATAAAGTTCCTCAATATAAAATCGACTTTCATAGTTTTTTGTATATCAATTAAAAAATATTTGGTGTTGACTATTCTACATAGCCCTCTGGAAACTAGGTCTCAAGCTCATCGCGTGGATGTCGATAGATAGGTTTATCCACTGTTCACTTTGTTTTTCTTTCTTATGATAAACATTAATGGCAAGCATTTGCTGGTAACACGCTGATGTGCGCCCAAGGTACGATATCCATGCGACCTGTACTGTCATGTCCAACAAAGACACAACAAGGAAAACAATAGAAGTGGTCTATAGGCGATAACCTTACGACGCGCGTACGCCCGTGGCATGGATCTCGCAAATTAAAAAATACCTTGCATTCTCCATATGACGTCATGTGGTATGAGAATGTTTTATCTGGCTGATATTTTTTTCTAAGCTATTACCAATATTGAACGAACCACTAATTTCACAAATGATGGATACACGACATGCGCGCACCCAGCCTTTAATATGGGGGGCTCGAATTTCTGGCGATGTGAATCTTTTGCTGACAATAAAGCGGGAGGAGTAAAAAAACGGGGTACCACGTTCACTGTGCGTCTGTGCCTTTTTAGTGGATTATCGTCCCGTTTTCTCGGACTTTTTGTTTCTCTGAAGCTGACCTTTTTGCCCACTTCGCCAATTGGGAGGCTCATTCGAGCCTCCCGATCTCCCCTGGGTGCGCTCACATGCACGAATGTGTATGCGAACATGAATTTTATTTGAAGTGTTTTGTTCCTTATTTAGCATTAAAAACACGTGCTCGTCATGGTTTGTGTGTAAGTAGTGAGTAAGAAAGTTCCTGTTTAAATAACGGAAATAAGTGCTTAACACAGCAGATCTTTTTGTCTATTAATTTGCATGGTTTTTCAGTTTAATTCAAACCAACCCCTGATTAAATTTGTACAAAGAAGGGCCACGAGCAAGTATTTTCCTTTTCGTAAAACGCATAATGGAAATAAGGGCTTTCCATCGGAACAAGTTACTATTTGAATGCTAGGCATAACTGTTGTCATTCTATCAATACAAAAATAAACATCATGAGCAATAACAATTTTGAACCAACAAAGCCTGTATATTGTTGCAAAACGAAAAGGTACAATTCAGTCTAAAAATTCAAATTATTGGTCAAAAATGAACTTTTTAATTCGACTTCCGGAGCAAATCCGGTTCATGCAAATTTATTCTTTTAAGTGGTACTCTTTCGGAAGCAAACAGAAATCTTTTTTAAAGCGTAATTTGTCTTAAATATTAGATTTTTGTACGACATTTTCCGAGCCCCATTTTGGGGCATTTTTAATTTCCTACCACTATTTAAGAAAACCCTACTTTTTAAATAGTTGAGTGCCACGTCTCCAGCCTCCTCGTGTCTACACTGTAGACAGCCCCAACACAGTTGTACTTTCCACCCACGTAAATAAACTCACCCTAGACTATCTCTCTTTAAAATATAACGTTGTTCACACTATACATAAACAAAAATGGCAATCTCTAAAATGAAGGTGCAGAACGAGAGCAAAGCAGTTAGCAACCGGGAACTTGTCATACGTCCCAGAAAATGTAATACACTGATCAAGTAATGAACTTTTTCTTAGAATGAGATTTTTGGCTGTTTGTCATAAATTCCTCTATTGAGGCAAATGAACATTCGTTTTTAAACTTAAAAGAACCTCCATAACCATCTT
Source organism: Phoronis australis (assembly GCA_002633005.1). Lineage (NCBI taxonomy): Eukaryota > Metazoa > Phoronida > Phoronidae > Phoronis > Phoronis australis. The sequence continues at coordinate 658,702 of NMRA01000206.1, forward strand.
CCTGTTCATTTCTTTTTCCCGTTCCACTTCTTCATCATTTCCTCTAACGCCTGTTGCCAATCCGTTTGTCGAGTTCTAGCAATATCCCTGGCTGTCTTGGTGGTTTCGTCCGCTCCAACATTTTCGTGCTGGAGACCAACGTCGCGAACGGCTTGATTTTCTTGGTCAGCCAATGTAACTCTTCAAAAAAGAAGATAATTTTGTTTCATTTATTACAGTGGATGTACTGCATCGGCGTGTCGACCATTGCTACAAACAAAGAGAACAATAACGGTCGATGCAACAGGCGAGAGACACCGGTAGGCTGAGTGTCCTACATGCACGTAATTGACTGTCAAGAGACGGGCCCTGTTGGTCAGTGAATGCCCGAATTCTTCATTCAGATACATGCAGCTCGGGCCACGACTTTAGACTGTCGCTGTGGAAATGGTTTTTGGAGACATTACAACGCCTTTTGTCCCGCATCATCAATATGATCGCGACTCGCACGCCAACATTTACCACGCTGAATACCATAAATTGAACACGGTCGCCCCAATTGAAGTACGGAGTAATTGGTCTACCTCCCACAGACGTTTATCAAAAGCATTGTGAGACGGTTGTCGACTCGTAAACATCCTGTGACATCACAGATAAATTGGTGACGTATAAACGATATGACAGAAAACAACATTTGACACTTGAATGCACCACAGTTGAAAGCACGGATCTACTGTAACATGCTTTTAAGTGCAAGAATGACAAATCAACCGGACGAGCCTCGTAATCCACATGAATCGCCAGATTTGGCGCCAACGTTTCTCGAGGCACGCACCATCCGATCCGGCACACCAAAGCCAAATCTCACCACATGAAACGATATCCATGCAACCTGTATTGTTATGTCCAACAAAGACGCAACAAGGAAAACAATAGAAGTGTCCCATAGGCGATAACTCGCAAATTAGAAAATACCTTGCAGCCTCCATACGCTCCATACGACGTCATGTGGTACGGGAATGTTTTATCTGGCTGATAGCTTTTTATAAACTATCACCAACATTGAACGAACCACTAATTTCACAAATGATGGATGCATGAAAGTGTATGAAAACGTGAATATTATTTGAAGAGTTTTGTTCCTTATTTAGCATTAAAAACACGTGCTAGTCATGGTTTGTGTGTAAGTAGTAAGTAAGAAAGTTCCTATTTTAATAACGAAAATAAGTGCTTAACACAGCAGATCTTTTTGTCTTTTAATTTACTTAGTTTTTCATTTTAATTCAAACCACTTAACTTGGAAAACGTGCAAAGAAGGGCCACGAGCAAGTATTTTCCTTTTCGAAAAACCTATAATGGAAATAGGGGCTTTCTTTCAGAACAAGTTACTATTTGAATGCTAGGCATAACCGTTGTCATTCTATCAGTACAAAAAGAAACATTATGAGCAATGACATTTTTGAACCAACAGAGCCTGTACATTGTCGCAAAACGAAAAGGTACAATTCAGTCTAAAAATTCAAATTATTGGCAAAAATGAATTTTTCAGTTTGACGTCGTGAGCATATTTTTTATTACAGTCACTGAATTCTGTCTTAAATTCGCTTCAATCAAATGTCTTCTTTTAAATGGTGCTCTTTCGGAAGCAAACAGAAATCTTTTTAAAAGTGTAGTTTGTCTTTAAAATTAGAAGTTTGTAAGATGTTTTCCGATCCCCATTTTGGGGGGCATTTTTAAATTCCTATTACTGTTCAGAAAATCCTGGTTTTTAAATGGTTAAATCCCACGCCCCCAGTCTCCTCGTGTCTACATTGTAGTAAGCCCAAACACAGTTGTACTTTCCATTCACGTAAACAAAATCATTCTAGACTATTTCTCTCGTCTCTTTGAAATCTGTTGTTGTTCACACTATACGGAAACAAAATGGCAATTCATAAAAATAAAGACACAAAACGAGAGCAAAGCAGTGTAACAATCGGGAAATTGTCAAAGTCCAAGAAAATGTGATATACTGAACAAGTGATGAACTTTTTATTAGAATGAGATTGATGGCTCTTTGTCATAAATGCCTTTATTGGGGCAAATGAGCATTTGTTTTCATGTTTTTAAACTTAAAAAGAGCCTCCATAGCCAACTGTAGGGTCTAGTTCATGACACCTAACCACAGATCGGTCTATGCCTTCTTTTACGTTTGTTTGTCCCTTTCTGTTTCCCTTTCCATTTCCCTGTCTTTCTCCGATACGATCGAGATCCAGAGAGACCACGTGCCATGGCTGTCTTCATGGTTTCGTCCGCTCCAACATTTTCCTCCAGGAGACCGACGTCGCGAGCGGCTTGAGCTTCTTGACCAGCCAATGTGACTCTTCAGAAATGAAGATAATTTTGTTTTATTACAGTGGATGTACTGCATCGGCGTCTCGTCCATTACCACAAACAAAGAGCACGTTAACGGCAGATGCAATAGGCAGGAGACACCGGTAGGTTGAGTGTCCTACATGCACGTAATTGAATGTCAACATGCGGGTAGCCCCGATTGAAGTAAGGCAGACGCATTGCTCTACCTCCCACAGACGTTTTTTTCAAAAGCATGGTGTGGCGATTGTCGACTCGTAAACATCCTGTGACACCACAGATAATTTGGTGACGTGTAAACGATATGACAGAAAACAACATTTGTTACTTACATGCACCAGAATTGAAAGCACGGGTCTACTGTAACATGTATGGTTTCTGGTGTGAAGAATGACAAACAGAAAAATAAAAGATTGGAAACAAGCCTTATAATGCACATAAATAGCCAGGTTTTGCGTCAAAGTTTCTCGAGGCACGTGCCATCCGATCACCCCCAAGTCAAAACCACCTCATGAAACGCAAATTATAAATCAGCTTACACGTACACAATTTTTGTGATGTCACCGGATGTTTAGGGACGGAAAATGACAGTGGTGACGTAGATGAAATCCCCGATCTCTGATCGTCGAAACACTGAATAACAGCGAGCCCTGTGCTCAGCTTCATGAAACAGTCTCAAATAGGGACTCGGCAACGTCCCTTAATTCCTCTACGCATTTGTATCATTTATTGACATAAAAATCTCATGTCCCTCACTTATTATATCTTATAGCCAGCCAGCTAGCTGTATGGAGACTGTCGTCAAAATGCAGCTAGGTACCGCCCGCCAGCTAGCTGTATGAAGACTATCGTCAAAATACAGCTAGGTACCACTGTGTGTTTTTCTTCCCTAGACCGGCCGAAATTGCACACGGCCAGAGTAATTCTGCTCGTCACCTCGCCGTGAAACTTCTATCAACATGTAAAGCTAAAGACCGGATAGGGTGCATGCAAAATCTGGGAATCAACCGACACTCACCTTTTCCGTTACAGCCGTTAAAGTGAAAAACAATGCAATGAACGTAATTCTCTTACGTACCTCTCTGCTTTTTCTAACAATGAAAAGTATGTCGTCGTTTTGAAAACAGTACGCTCGTGTCACGCGCACACGCCATTTCTTCTAAATTTTTGCGACAACTTCGCAGCAGCAAAATATGTTCTGAAATTCGGTTTTTCGATATCAAAATTCTAAAAACTTATAATGAAGCGAAGCTAGTTTCGATAATTTGTGTGACGTGTAGGCAACCTCGTGAAAGAACAGCAGTTGATTGAAGAATCGGCGAAAAAAGAAACTGGCCAATATGTGACTCAATATTTCAGGGCGCCGAAAGCCGTCGCTAAACTTTCGCTCCACAACTTTAGCAGCATAACGGTAGAACGCTATTTTTCCAACACCGTTAAATAATTTAGTTTACTCAAGGAAGACTGTAGTTTTTAATGACACTAATTTTTTGTCAGATTTTATCTTAACACTTTTTTACCCACATCGCTACAAAGCTGTATATTTAGTATACAGCATTGCGCCAAGGCTACCATAGACCTAGCCTTGGTACAAAGCTGTATATAAATATACAGCTTTGCACCGGTGTGGGTAAAAAAGTGGTTAGATAAAATCTGACACAAAATTAGTGTCATTAAAAACTACAGTCTTCTTTGAGTAAACAAAATTATTTAACAGTGTTGGAAAAAATGGCGTTCTACCGTTATTCTGCTGCTAAAGTTGTGGAGCGATCTTTAGCGACGGCTTTCGGCGCCATGAAATATTGCGTCACCTATTGGCCAGTTTCTTTTTTCGCCGATTCTTCAATCAACTGCTGTTCTTTCACAAGGTTGCGTACACGTCACAACAAATTATCAGAACTGGTTTCACTTCATTAAAAGTTTTTAGAATTTTGGTACCGAAAAATTGAATTTCAGAAGAAATTTTGTTGCTACCAAGCTATCATCATCTCCCGAGATTTCGCAAAAATTTAGGAAATGGCGCGTGCGTGTGACACGAGCGTACTGTTTTCAAAAGGACGAAATACTTATCATTGTTAGAAAAGGCGGAGAGTTACGCAAGAAAATGACGTTTATTGCATTGTTTTTCACTTAAACGGCTGTAACGGGCAAGGTGAGTGTCGGTTGACTCCCAGATTTTGCATGCACACCGTCCGGTCTTTAGCTTTACATGTTGATACAAGTTTCATGGCGCGGTGACGAGCAGAACTACACTGGCTGCGTGCAATTTCGAGGTCTACGGAAGAAATACACGCAGTGGGACCTAGCCGAAATTACACACAGCCAGGGTTGTTCTGCTCGTGACCTCGCCGTGAATCCTGTATCAACATGTAGAGCTAAAGACCTGACGGGGTGCATGCAAAATCTGGAAATCAAACGACGCTCACCTTGTCCGTTACAGCCGTTTAAGTGGAAAACAATCTAATAAACATCATCTTCTTGCGTAATCCTCCGCCTTTCTGACAAAGAAAACTCATGTCGTCGTTTTGAAAACAGTACGCTCGTGACATGCGCACGCGCCATTTCCTAAATGTTTGCGACATCTCTCGGCAGATGATGATGATGGCTTGGCAGCATCAAAATTTTTTCTGAAATTCGGTTTCTCGGTATCAAAATTATCAAAACTTATAATGAAGTGAAACCAGTTCCGATAATTTGTTGCGACGTGTAGGCAACCACGTGAAAGAACAACAGTTGACTGAAGAATCGACGAAAAAAGAAACTGGCCAATAGGTGACGCAATATTTCATGGCGCCGAAAGCCGACGCAAAAGATCGCTCCACAACTTTAACTGGCAGCAGAATAACGGTAGAACGTTGCATGAAATCTCTATTGATTTTCAACAATATAGGGAGTTCAGCTTACAGTTTACTCCCACCTTGTGTCAAAAAATGAAAATCGTTAGAAAGGACAACCAACATTTTCATAAGTCTATAATTCGGAAAAACATTAAGGAACAATGCTGCGTGCAACCGGCCACCGGTCATTAACAAAAATTCAAACTTTTTATACTCATCATAAATTATAGCATAGCAGACACCTTAAAAGTTCTACTTAAACACTATCATTGGCTATTAGTCAAACACTTACTCTGCAGTCATGAGAGCAGCGAACGCCATCATTAAGACGATGAAGATTGCGGACTTGGACATAGTTGACCTGCAGTAGAGTGAAGCAGTTTTAAAATTAGTGGAACATATGCTTTGATCAAAGCAAGTATTAGCAACATATTAAAAACATATGCTGCTCTACGTACAATCGAACGTTTTTACAAATTCCCGTTCTGTAGATGCATTTCATTTGTGAAACCCAAGATCACGAAGTCTTTGTGTGACATCCCTGCATTACACACGAAGATGTGGTCACGCTATCTCTACTCTAGAGATTTTTACGTCTACGGTGCTCAAGTCATGTTTTGTTGACTTCCAGAGATTGGTGCAAAATCTTTTCAAATTCCAATTTTTGACTTAATGATCAAGGATATCCCAGAAAGGTGTCCGATTTTAGAGGCAAAGGAGAAGAAGTTTACGAACTTTAATCTTTTTAATTGGTATGCCCGTAGCAGTTTTCTATTCTTTTCGGTGTAAACTCACCAACCAAGTATTCAAACATTATACATGTACCATGCTTTGAAATCGATGATATTCACACCAACTTATTAAGGGTACGAAGTTTAGGCGCGGAGTTTTGTAGTAACGCGTAACTTTCACAATGCTGTCGCAGGCGCAATCTGTTGTGTTTTCATATACATAGATGTATAGATGGGTGGATGGATGGATAGATGGATGGATGGATGGATGGATGGACTGATAGTTAGATACAGTGTAGATATGTATATTCGATGTATTTCTTTCTTCGTGCTTCAGGCCGGGGTTTGGGAGTTGTGCGATGTACTTCACAAACCAATTAGTGTGTTACGACTATATTTTGGTTATAACTGTTTAGCGTTATTTGATTTTTAGTCCTGTTTGCTGCAGGGGCGGACGGCGGAGTTGTAAAAATTTTGTTCGTTTTTCTGCCTAGTGTCTTGATATTAAAGATCAAAGGTCCAGTCACTTCACTATTTTGTTACTGTTGATTTTTCATAATTGGTGTAAATAACGGTTCTTGTAAAAACTGTCGTTAACAGCACATATATTTCGTAATAGTCATTTACAGTTTTTGTTCGTTTTCGGTTTACTGTCAATGTATATGGAACTGAAATAAAGCATACTGTAGAATCACCTGCCTTTCCCTCATTAGCCGACACTGCGCCAGAACACGCGCGAGTGTTTAATCCCAGCAGAAAATGTATTGTATTTTTTGTCACCTTTTGGCCGAAAACCTTTTCTTCACAGGCATAAAGAACTTTTCATGGAAGTTTTAAGCCCCCATTTTTGACAGTCCCTTTTCGGCTAAAAGTCCTTGGTAGAAGTAATCGCAGTGAGAACACAGTGAGAACATAGACTATAGTACATTGAATGCCAACTCCGTAGAATGATATTAAATGGACAAAATCTGTGCTTTTACGCACAAGTTACGTCATTATTCACTAGCGACACCTGGCCAAATTATCGAGTATTATCTCCGGTAAGTACGTTATCTGCTAATCATGGTCGGCTGTTGTGTGGTCGGGTGGTAGCACCATTGCCAAAAGTTCTCACGATACCAACAGTTTTAGTATTGGAAGACTTTGAACAGCGTTTCAATGCCGAATTTTTTTCTTTGTACCGCACAGTAAAATAGATGCGAGAATTTCCCGTCACTATACACTAACCGGAAACTGAAACAGATAATTTAGTGGCACCTCTTCTGGGATAATATTGTATTACAAGAAAATGTCGGAGATGCGAATCTGGTGTAAGTTGCATAAAGCTTCAAAAGGTATCCGCTGGATAAGTTTGATTGTTGCATGACATCAGGTGCATTGTTCCACAATAACAACGTGGCGCGTGATAATGCGACGTCATTGTTGCTATACGACGTAAAACTTTCATGCAACTGGGCCCAGTTGCCTATAATCTATGGTGAGAACAAACACGGGTTAGGAAGATGGAAACAACATGAAGAAAATTTTTAGTGAAAAGTAAATGGGATGTCTGAACATGAAATATCGCCAAGAAAAAATCTTGTGAAACATACAAGAACTATAATTTAATAGAAATGATTACCTTGAACTATCCTCTAGCCTGCAGCACTATAACGTAGAATACTTCGAATGATCAGTCTGGTATTCTGACGATGTGATATTTGGTGCCGACTTTTATAAGCTGTCCCTTTTGTAACTCCAGGGTGTTCGAAACGTTTTACGTAATTCCTTGTTATTTCTCGTGCTTCGACCCCGTCCTTTGAAGGAGCTTCACATAAAAGAAGAAAAAGAACGGAATTGGTATATTATCGTTATTACACGGGTATATGGCGGTGCTTCAGCACGTTCTCATAAATACATTTCATCAAAAGAGGATGTTCATAGCAAACACAACTGATTGTATTCCGAGCAATAGACTTTGCCAAACAAGCAACCCAGCTCAAATGATTAATTGGTTGCCTACCGACTGATTCTTTTCCCATGCATTGATGTATTCAATACTGGTGGTTGCAGGAACTGCAAGCCACAAAATAATTTTTCATTAAGTTGAGCATTTAGGTGATGCATTTCTGACTAACAAACAATCCGAATGTTTGAACGCCATTGTCCAACCATTCGGGATGACCGTTTGTTACTTCTTTCATTAAGGAGCTATGTCACATCATCTTTTCACAGTGCTACTTTTCGTGTATGGCTATGACATCAGATTGGTCTGTATGTCGTCATAGATTATAGACAACAGATTCGCAAGTCCGACATTTTTTCCGCGCTATCCAAGAGGAGGCGCCACTCTCCTAAATTAGTGCAGTTTCCTGTTAGAGTATTTTGACGGGAACTTCACGCATCTACTTTACTGTCCAGTACAACGAAAAAAATTAAATTCGGCATTGAAACGCTGTTCAAAGTATTCCAATAGTAGAACTGTTGGTATCGTGAGTACTTTTGGAAATGCTACTGGTAATTAATTACAAAATTTAAACTTCAGTGCCGACTGATCATATCGTCTGTTTGCACAATAGTAGCCTTGGTACAAAGCTGTATACTAAATATATGTATTTTGACGGCAGTCTTCATACAGCTAGCTGACTTTCTAGCACAATAGCAGCATAGTTATCGGACAATTTGGGATTCATGATTCACATACTCAGAAAACTACGAAAACATATTTGTGCACAAATTCTAAGGAGTACCTGTGAATGCAAAAGATACTTATGTAACGTTTTTGTTTTAGAAAATTTTTAATTTTGTTCGGATTAAAAAATGCGCCTCTGCAACGATTTCACTGGTCTAACCTTTGTATGTTTATAATTCAACATTCTCAAGTGAGCAGTTCTTTTGGGAAGTGTTAAGTGGCCCTTAAAAGGGCCGTTGATTATACTGTACATGAGCCTTAGGTATAGCGTGAAATGGTTCTTAAAAGAACCGCTGAATAACTCAACAAAAATCACACAGTATACCGTGCTCACTCAAGTACTGAAGGTCCTTTTCATTCAAGATTTCATCAGGGAAGGTTGGATGAAACAGAGAAGATGACAATATCGATGACAGTTGTAACACCTTATATAAATGTTACCGTTCACCAACGTTATCACGAACCCTGCCTCTTTCAGTTCTTGTTTCTGGATTCACAAGTAATCCTGAACCGTAGGAAAAAAGACATACAATAAAAACGAATCAAATTTCAAAAATCACCGCCTTCGTACGATTCCGTGTTGCAGACTGAAAATCGACGTTACAAGTGATGGGAACTTTGTTTCTAACTTTTAACCCATTTTTAAGAAAGGAGTGTACTGATTATGTCTAATGTTGATAGAGCATAACTTTTAGTTTTTACAATGCATTAATCGTGTTGAGTGCAATCATATTAAGTGACCTCATTGAGTTGAACAGAAAGTAAATTAAATGTAACACTATGAAAATTTGAAAATATATAGACCAGTAACAGGACTCCCTAAGAATCGAGCTGTATTCGAAAACTTTGCGCCATTGGTGATCTGGGCCCAGTCTCTAACATTTTTACTCGAAATGGACTTGAAATTATGTTTGGCATTTTCTACTCTACTTTTGTGCAAATTCAAGATAAGTGTCTATTATTCTATGCTTGAGTACATAAGGACTTATTAAGTGGATGATTTATTAGTCCTAGTTTGCAGTTGATAAACCCAACATTAAAGCTAAAAGTTCGAGTTTGAACTCACAATTTAGACTTTCTACCCGAGTTTGTAGCATGAATTAAGGGTCTTTAAGGGCAAACTTGGACTAGAAACTCATATGCATCAACTATAATGTATTCGAGCACAGTCTGATAACCTCCTATTTTAAGTTTGCATAAAAGGAGCAGAGAAATTGCCAAAAATAATTTCGAGTTCGTTTCGAGTACAAAGATTAGAGACGAGGCCCTGATTGGTTCATGCACTTGCGGCGGGAAAATAATAGACCAAGTATCGTGCACGTGTGCACTGTAGCAACATTTTGTATCTTATTCTTATTTGGCCAATCTGTTGATACAATAAATTTCCTTATTTATGCCTATCCTGATTTGACCGCAACTTGAGCTTGTTGGGTTCTATCATATGTTGGGTTGGCATCAATTGACCCACGTGGTGCTTATTCGAATGGGCTTCATTTTACCACCTATTTCAAATTTTGTAGGTGAATTAAATAAACAAAGTGGGTGATTATCATCACCGGAATTTCATCATTAGTATCTTTTGCCGAGTGCTCAAATTTTCTGAGACTAGGGATTGTCACATTTGCAAGGTAGAAGTGTTTCGCTCGACTTCCAGGTCTGCGGCGTTATTTATACCAGACCAAAATTAAAAAACGATGCCCTTGTTTAAATCAGGAGCTGCATGATACACGTTTTACCAGACGTCCGCAAGCAGCGCATGTGGGCCCACTGCACTGATCACTTGGAACCATTTTTATGGTTGATTAATATATAGTTAAACCGAGCTGAGTAGCTTGAAACCTGATTCACGGCAATTTTTGGCAGTGGGATTTTCTGAAAAATGCTCGTAAGTTAACAAACAAAGTTTGATAGCAATGCACTGCAGTTTTGTAGAAACTCTGTCATAGATTACAGATGCGTCACAGAGCGTAAATTCGATGAATTCTAGCTTACGATTTCATAGACGGATTTAGGGGGGGCAGGCCCTCCCCCCCTTGGCTGCCGCAAAAAAATAAAACAGCAAGAGCGTAGGAAAATGTTGAGTTTAATAATTAATCCCGGTAATTAAAATTATACGGCTGAAACAAGATTTACATTTGTGCAGTTTTAATGTTGGGGGGGGGGGCTCAGATCCAATTTCAAAAGTCAAATTCGGAACACGGCGCAATCGTAACGGAACTATGGCTAAGTACATGCATAAGCTCTCCCGCGATATCTTTGGCGACCGGCAGAGGCGCTGGGCACTACGACTCCGTTTCCGTCGTCTGCTCCACTGTGCAATGAAGAAAATTACTTCATTTTTTAAAGAAAATGGAATCTGAATGATGGTGAAAAAACTGAAGCTGCTGGTAAGATGTCAATTTTAATCGAAGCCTTAGTGAATCACTCAGAAATTCATAATTCTCTCTTTGTCAAACCTTAACTTAAGACGATTTCCAAAGCAATCGCGTCATTATTGCCAACACAAAAAACGGATTTGGTCTTTTGGACAATTGAAGACTATTTTAAATACAACAAATTTGTTACGAACTGATTGAACAAATTATAAAACATGTAATAAGCATTACAAAAAGAAGGAGGTTTCACGCGCAAACGCTGTGGACCATAAACAAGTAGGTCTCTTAGTATTAATTTAGGAGTTAAATCGTGGTGGTGTAGTGGTAAAGCACGCGCGCTCTATCCGCTAGGTCGTAAGTTCGAGTCTGCGGTACTTGCAGTTTTTCCTGGTTGACAAACAGAAAAATTTCATGGGCGGGACGGCGGTTTGCCTCCCCCCATTCGGTGGTATGGCGCATCTACAATCGTGCTTTGAGCAAATGTTTACAGACAAAATGTTCCCCCCCTTGTGAAATCCTAGATCGCCCACTGGATTTCACCTGTTTCGGAGACCGGGTTTCAACCACTTTTGGGCTATAATAAGCACCCCCCTTCCTGAAGCGGATTGTTCTAAGCGCCCTGGGCCCGGTCTCTAATCTTTGTACTCGAAACGAACTCGAAACTATTTTTGGCAATTTCTCTGCTCCTTTTGTGCGAACTCAACTAGATAAGTGGTAATGAAACTGTGCTCAAATACATTATAGTTTATGCATATGTGTTTCTAATCCAAGCTTGCACTTGAAGACTCTTATCCGTGCTACAAACTCGAGTAAAAACTCGAAATTTCGAGTTCAAATTCGAACTTTTAGCTTCGATGTTGGGTTTATCAACTACAAACTGTGACTTATAAATTGTCCACGTGAGTCATTATGTACTGGAGCATATATTAATAGACACTTTTCTTGAGTTCGCACAAAAGTAGAGAAGAAAATCTCAAACATAATTTCGGGTTCCATTTCGAGTAAAAAGATTAGAGACCGGTCCCTGGCCGCTTATTAGGGCGAATACGGTAATATTTCAGAAGGACAATACTTAGTATCCTTTATGAACGGGGACCCTTTTGTTACATTAGGAGTGGGACTGGTACATTATGAACCCTACAGGTGGCATAGGACTTTACAAAACTGGTTGAAGAATTTTGTTTTCGTCATAAACGTTCGTTTGAAAGGCTTAAGTTTGGAAATGTTAGGACTTAAGGCGAAAATTTAAAAATCATTTGTCCGCTTACAAAAATTTAACATTGAATAATAAAAACAACCTTCACACCCATCTAGTGTTCCTGTTCCATGTTTTCAAAGAAGTTGGTTGCATTTTCATAGACTGCAGTCGAGAGATTTTGTGCGGCATATATTCGACATGAAATGAGTGTGTAACCTGCTGTTGAATTGCGAGATAGATTTCGGGGAGACAAATTGGTTATTTCTGGACTATTAATGTGATCTTTATTGATGTTAAACGTTTTACTAGCATTCAATTTATTTGTACACGGATTTATAAATCGGCTAAGTCGGTGATCCAAATCCCGACAAAATGTGCGCATTCTGCTGAGATAGTAACCACCCGATTAGGGCCATTGAATATGACTAATTTGGTTAATTCGCACACTAGGCTATGGCTTAAGTTCCTCGTAAGGACAGGAGTTCCTGAATCACTATCTTTTGAAAGTTTTTTCTCTCACAGCCGATTATGGGGTCTGCGTACGCTATGGAAGCTAACGCCTTTGCATTTCGCCTGTGTGGCCGAACACCCGACAACACAGCAACATGATTAGCAGAAGACGTACTTGCCGGAATTAACACCAGACAATCTGGCCAGGTGACGCTAGTGAATAATGACGTAACGGCTTGTGCTAAACATCACAGATTTCGTTCATTGCAACGCCAGAAATATCTGACATGGGCAGTGCGCATGCGCAGCCAGCAGCTAACTATTCCCCCACAGAAATACACACAAGAAGGGGTTTTCCGAGGAATTTTGATTTAGGGGAGACAACTCTGCAATTTGCCGATAGCTAGCGAGAAAAACATAGATCTAAGGATTCATTATGCTGAATATTGGAAAGATTGGTGAAGATTTTTCGGTGTCCATTGAAGTTTGAAGTTTGCCCATGTTGATGGTACACAGCCAATCGCCCGGAAGGCAATATTTGAGCCCAAACCCATTTTCAAATCAAATCTGTGGAGAGCATAATTCAGTTCCCTTGTTTGCCGATAGCGGAGGTCACAAACGGTGTGACCTAGATATCACAAATGCTGTTTTCGAACGAATTTTCTGAAAAAAACCAGTGTCCAACAGGGTGTTGAAAACGGGTTTGCGGCCAGAAATGTAAAAAGCAGTCACTTAAAGTTTCGTGGTCTGTAGCACGATTTGCAAGCCCTAATGAGGAAGATGCAGCCCGGAATGATTATGTTCATTTTCAGTAGTGCAACAAGAAGCAGTCGGTCATGTATTTTGCTAAAAAAATGAATTCTGAAATTATTGAACATAGAGCACTTCATGAGACGCAGCTAGGTTAAGGTTGTACTAGATCTTTTTAACATTATATTGCTGTTTTTAATTTATGCTGTGTTGATGAAGGTATCACATTTTAAAAAACGAACTCCATACCAATAGACGGATCCATGGAATTAAGATGATGGGGGCCCCGACCTCAGTTTCTGAAGGATAAACCTTCATAATAGCCTTGCAAGGGGCGTGACGTCAATTTTTGTAGGACAAACCCTCATGAGATCCCTGAAAACGAAAGGTCGGCCCCATTTTTATCGTGTGCAGAATGAGAGAGCCCGGGCCCCCTCGGACCCCCTATATCCATCTATGCAGCGTACTATCACGGTTTGATAGGCGGATCCAGGGGCGTCAGAGTTTCGGATCCCTTTTTCCCTTGATTTTAATTATGTAAAATCTAGAATTTTCGAATTGTTGACTTGGACCCCTTTTTAAATAAAACCTGGATCTGCCCCTGCGTTTGGTTTCAAAACAGATTGTGCGTGTACAGATAAATAACTTGGAACGAAATTTTATCATTCCTGAATCGGTAGTAGGTATCAGAAATGGCTAAGGATTTCAGGAACTGAAAACCACATGTCAATGCCATTTTTATCGTGTGCGAAAGGGAAGCCTAAATCCACTTATGCAGTGTAAAGTTTGGTTTCAAAACAGATTGCGCCGGTAAATGTACAAGTAAATAATATGGAATGGACTTTCCAGCAACAGAAACAGGAGTTCATATAGTAACCAGAAAAAAAAACAAATGAGTAATTTTTATTCAAAACTTTATTTTTTATAACGATAAACATACAAAATGCCACCAATGCTGCTTTAAATAGCAGTGTTCAGATTTAAATAGTAAATTACTAGAATGGAAGATTTAGCCGTGTTTGCATGCAATATGAGAAAAATTTCTACCACGAGGAATAACTGAATTTCAACACATGTGAAAATAATCATAAGAGATCAAGTAACAAAATAAAATCTAGTGTAAAATATATCAGCACTACTTTCATACAACTCTAACTTTTGCACGGTGTCATAGATGACATCTGATGCACTTCAAAAATAAAAAATAAAACAAATATATTCATGCCAGCCCTCGCTATAGGCGAAAATGCTTGCTCGAAAATACGAGTTACCGCATATTCTGCACTTGTATTCCCGGATTTGGACTCGCAAAAATGACGACCTAAAAAAAGCTAAACGTTCGCTCCGTGCCTGTTAGATTGTATGGGTGAGGTCAATTTCCCATTCATACTTATCTTTTTAAATCGTATTTTCAAGTATGTACATGCTTAATTATGTCGAGCCCTGCATGCAATGAATATAGTATTGGGATAATACCGACTTTACCCTAGCTCAGATTGGAATCATCTACCAATGGTCACTACAATACTGCGAAAAGTGCTCGTTTTGACCGCCTCTTGATTTTGAGAGTTGGCAATAGCTTGGTGTACAGAGGGGCAAAGTCTGGTGTTAAAGGCACTGTGGTTCCCAACTGCAGTCTCTCTGCACTCTGGCGAATTATGTAAGCAAAAGGTCCAGCCAACCTAAAAATAAAAGCAACGTATCAGCAGCAGAATCTCCAGATTTATATAAAATAAATCAACCACATCGGCATTTTGTTAGTCTGAATGGAAATTAATTGGTTTTACAGCATAATGCCATAATGCTAACCTAAAGATACTTATTTTAAGCCTGAGGACTGAGGTCAGACAGCTGTGCTTATGTTGCAATAGTGCATACGTGCAGAAATAAATTCGTTGAGTGGGAAAGTGTAACAGACGTAATAAATCGACAGTAAAATCATTAAGTAATTGTGTGCAGCAACAACTCGGTTGGTCTGCAGTCACTGAGTCTGATCACTGAATCAGCTGAGCTGTGCTACACCAGCTATGCCTGGCATGTTTATACTCACTGTTTTCGATTTTCCTCAAGCTATGACACGTTCAACTTGCCGAAATTCCTCGCCCACAGTCTCGACGTGCTTCGGTAATTTAGATTCCGTGATATCAATATCAGATTCCACCAAACTTTTAAGTTAATTTCAATTCTTGTCGATCACCTCCTTCGTGAGTGTAAACACAAAACAAGGGAACTGACCTCTGACCTAGACTGTGATTGGCAAACACTCACACAACGATCGCCACCTTGCGGATGGCCTAGTTCACGAATTTCTGGTGATGGAAAGTACATGGAGTTGGCGGTCCATGAACTATAGTCTATGATGTCATCGAGAAACTATCAGGGCTGCGTTCCGTAGACTGCAAATCGTTAATTAGATGTAGCTTCCACGTGAGGTGAGAAATCGTGGCTTATGGAACGGAAGCAGCGAATTCTATCCCATAATTTGTAAATGCAATGGCATAATTCAACATTCCAATCTCACCGATCAATCACTTCAGTGGCCGCCATTTTGCTAGGATAGGCTAGTAAGCTCCTGAACATACTCGCGAAAAACTCGCCTTTCGCTCTCATGAATTTGCATAGTTTTAGCCTACTTGATCTCGCGGTTCTCGCAATAAACTTGGTCTACAGAACACTGCCCAGATTTCTTAGCCGGTGTGGGCTCCTTAAAGGAGAGAACCTTACGAAGTCGCAAGGTCACTCAGGCACAGGACATGAGATGTAATTGTTTTTTAGTGGATGTAAACTCATAGGGTATTCCAATCTTATTCATTTTGATTAGATCTTACAAATTTAACATTAAAAAGTATACATGAACAACATAGAACAACATAAAAATACTTTTGTTTGATGCATTACCATTATTTCTATAAAAAGGTGTCGTAGGCTGCCGATTTAGGTAGCAGTTATTAACCGTGAACATGCAACGAAAAGAACGTTACCAGTATCGGTGGAAGTCATGTTGAGAAACTAGCACATACATGTAACCCAACTCATTAAGACTGAGAGCGTGTACTTTGTATCAGATTTGGATTAGCAATGGACTTTGCACAAAATGCCGTCACGGGCACATGTAAAGAAAAGTAGTACTTGAGTAGTAATCCATTCATATCTACACAAAACACATAAGCACTTTGAATATGCCTTTGACGTTGTTTATGCAAGTGGCTGTGGACTTTATCAGAAAAGCAATACTTGAGAAGTTATACATGAAACACCAGCATACGGGACATAAATCTCAACTGTGATCTGAGTGAAGTAGCACCGAAAGACTTCATACAACATGTATATCAATCGCATTTATTTAGATTACATATAAAATTGGTTTATTTTACCACTGATCAATCACATATTGCCATTTTACAATGTAGTTATTAATAACAGGACGCTGAACCCTTGTTTTTCAACCAGTTTCATAATAATTATATTTTTCGAATCAAGCACGAAACAATTCAAACACGTCCATGCTTTGATTCTGTCATCATTTAGCGTTTCAACCTTCTTAGTTAAAACGGTATCACTCTGCCGAGGTCTTCTGATTTGGTTTGAAAGGGAATGAATTGAATCATGACCACCATTCAAAAAAACGCTGGCCCGGGGCCAGTGGATTTACAGCCGGGCCAGTAAAGTTTCACATATAGGCCCATATGGAGTAGTCTCATATTCAAATAAATGACCCGGCCGGTCAGCACATTTATTTGCTGAAGCTCGAACATGTATCATGACCTCATGCAGACAAGGTCATTCGATACAAAATTCGTCCATTTTCGTGTGATATTATCTTGTACTTTACTACATATATCTACGTATTATCTTCATACGGAAAATGACGAATTGCATTGAGTAAGCATGCGTGCAAAGTAGCGGTGTGTTTTAAAAGACATTTCTAATAACCCTTCGAAAAAAGTAACAGACTTTCTGACGCTATAGTAACGAACGGGAATTGAACGATGCAATCTCAACCTTTCACTTTCCTCGCATAATATCGTTCATGGCATTGCTGATCGCTCAAAATGAAAGATTTCTAAGCCCAAGTTATTATAGGCCTACAATGTAGCTTTTTCCAACTCAACTCTCTGCATAAGATTTCGCTATTTGGTTCAGAAACTAACAAAACGTTTAAATTTTGCAGAGCGAGGGACACTGTCATTTCTGGCACGGAAGAACGCAATTTTGAAGTCATTATCGAATGGGGACTTTTTTGAAGTTAGTAGCTTCCACCAGAGCTGTAAAACAGAATCCGTTGTCTGTTTTGTGATTCTATTACTAATGTTCCAGTCAATACGATTTCTACCAGACATTCACTGAAATCGAGGTCGATGTCTTTATCATTAAAGGTCATCAATGCCTTCCGTTTCTTGCAATGAATATTGTATGCAACAGTTGTTAGTTTAGCTCCAGTTTTTCCCAAAACTATAACATTACCATTTTAAGATTCTTAAACAAGCTCTACAAATACGTCACAAAATGTTGCAAGCAGAGCTCTTAAAATTGGGGTGTGACCTTCTGACCCCGATTGCGTTTTAATCGCACGCCGATGCAGCGCGTTTACAAGGTTAACAGTGTCATGGAGGGGTGTTTTCTTAAGCATAGACCGAAAGCAGCGGTTGATTACACGCCATAAGTTCACCGGTAACCACACTTTTCGGGTTTTGATATTTGGACGCATTACAGTTACGTTCCGTGTAAGTAAAATGAGGTAGGAAATGTAAAATAGACATGAAGTATTGATGGCCTTTAAACTACTCTGCAATAAAACGCGTAGTAAGTTAGAGGCCCCGCTAACGTTAGTTTCTGTAGAATAGTTTTTTGTTACGTTTGGAACATTATAACTCAGGAATGCCGTTTCGGATTCTTGTTAAGTTTTTAGATGCTTTTCGTTAGGCACCCTGAACAAAAATTGTTAGGAATGGACTTTAAAGGGTTCTATTTTTTCGTGAGTTGTCCCATTAATGAATGGAACTTTCAAAAGAATTGTGACACCCAAAATCTACACAAGGATCTCCTTTCCATAGAAAAACTTGATTGTCAAGTGGTTGAAATGATGCTATTTACCCAAAATTGTCACCAATTTAATTTTAATCTCACCAATGAATCAGAAAACCTATACGGAATGTGTTTTAAGTATTTTAGGTTTTGGCATAGTGAAAATATCTTCTCTGCACCTTCACCCATTTATAATAAATGCAAGCGTAGTTTTACATATATTTACAGTGATGTTAAACTGATGTACCATAATATGCATTGATGTGAAAAGACAGAACAAGTTCTGTTTATCCAATATAACTATTAGTTTGGGACTTCCTATTTCTATGTTTCGCGAGTGTCTAATATTTTAATTTAAACGGCGACGGTCTCAAAATATCGAGTTGTGAAAAAGGCAAGGTAACACATCTTGTTTTGTATAGTTATACTGCGGTTGGAATTGAACACATGGTGTTTTCGAGGAATTAACCGTTTTGTTCTTAGTCTTTTCTACTTTGAAGTTTATAACCTTTGATCCTTGGATGAAGCGCTGAATAGAAAGAAACAAACTTATATTTTTAAAATCGAATAAAAACTCCACTGTTGTATGACTGGGTGGCCAGTAAAGGCACGGGCCGCTAATAGCTGGACACCGAGTAACAATAAATTAAAAAGATATTAACAGTACAGATAAAAACAGAAAAATACTCTCACAATGAAATAATTTAAACAGTACACACCAAAGATTTTTGCACATTTCGAATTACCAGTGGCCACAGACTAAATGTATGACGTAAGATTTAGCCAAATCCATGATTATTTTGTGTCATTAGCTCGAAATTTTGATTTCTGTTTCAATTTTGCCAATTTTCACATTTCCCGCCATGTGACATCATGGGTTGAACACAAGAAATCAGCGACTAGTATTGAACAACGGCGGAGAGTACGGAATTTGAAAGCGACAACGATTATGAGCAAGAAATGAACAAATACTATGAAGAAACGTACGAGAATGGTGGCCAGGATGACGAAATGGGGTTGCACGAAAGCGAGAACGAGTTTGATATGTTTTCAGCTGCGTACTTTTCTACTTTGAGGCCTTACGAACTGGATCCTCCCGCGAGAGAAGCGGCCTCGGGCTCGGCCAGTCAACCCAGTCATCCAACAGACGATCCTGAATAAAGAGCCGATGTTCCTGAATAGTAAATATTGTCCTTTATTGAACCAGGCCTTCATCGTAACATCTCCTCTGATTGGAGTCGAAACACGACTCCTCAAAGTGGGCAGAACACACAGTGGCTTCGGACAGAATCGCTTGGTCCACGCTGAGGTCCCACACTCTCGTTCTGCGCACGAAGCGATGACACTACTGCGCAACTTTGGCGTCCTTCGGAACACCGAGACGTTCTCCGCCTGACTACTGGTGTTGCAGCCTCCGCAAACACATCTTTTCATCCCTCTACGAACCTTCTCGACGCTAAATATACTTTACTTTCACTTCACTCTATACACTTAGTTGCTGATCCGAACAGTGTGCCGAACGACTTGGGTTCAACCCATGACGTTGTACATAATTATTATTTTTTCAATTTTTACGTGTTTCTTTATGAGCTGTGCACTAGAGGCACTGAAATCATGTAAGGTATAATAATAAAATTTATTTTGAGGTACTAGAGTCATGTTGCGTACACTTTAAAATGCAATTTATTTAAAAACGTAAATTACATGAACTTCGGGGGAAAGTACCTGTGCTTAGGAATTGGTTTATAATCATAGAAATTGGTTTGAATAATAAGTTAAAGTATTTTGATGAATAAACATGAAAGGCAATCACTGTCTCTAGTAGATCTTGATTTTAGATATTTTATTATCATTAATACCTCGACATCATCAACGGTTTTAAACTTAAAGACAGCGTCAATGGAACCGTCGAGATAATTATCTTAACGTTCACTGCATATTGGTATTTGAGAAGCAAACTTCATTCCAATGTTAAATTAATAGTTGTTGACCTGATCAGCTATTTTCTGTTGATCAGTAATGTGTCCAGATGCGGTAGAGGTGATAA
Source organism: Phoronis australis (assembly GCA_002633005.1). Classification (NCBI taxonomy): domain Eukaryota; kingdom Metazoa; phylum Phoronida; family Phoronidae; genus Phoronis; species Phoronis australis. Next base: position 679,117 of record NMRA01000206.1, read on the forward strand.
CCTGAGGGAGAAAAGTTCTGAAGAATGAATTAGAAATTGCGTTTTTGATGACTTGCCAAGTTTGGCGTATATCGTTTGTTTGCTGTTTTTCATAGTACATACGTTTCGTTTATTTTATTACAGATTTACGTATACTGTTATAATTTCGCAGATTTAATGATTAAATGCGAGAAAAATTAATCAGGAGGTGCTGTTTTCATTTTTATTGATTTGTCTCTCACTTTTATTGTTTTTAATATACCCAATGTAATCCAGTCGTTGAGTTTATGTTTTTGCTTATTGAAACGTTTGGGTTTGGAGTGAAAATGTTTATTTACCAAACCTAAAAGAATTGTTCTTAGGTGACTGTAACTGTTGTTAGGATTTCGAGATAAATCGTTATCTAAGACTGATTCAAAGTCAATTGAAGACAAATCAGTTTTAAAATTGGCGTGAGATTTTTTGAATAAGACTTTATCTGAATAAATTTAGGTTGATGAGGTTTTACTTTTGTTATTAATACTGAGAGATAAAAATATGGGGAAATGTACGATAAATAACTTAGCAGTTTAAGTGTACCAGCCTCGGCCATGTTCGTGGTTCGAGAGAATTCTATTTAAATTTGATCAATAAGAGTACACGTGTTTTTGGTGAGACGTCTAGGAAGGGTTATCTTAGAAAGAAGAGACAGGTTTAACATATAACCAAAAAATTACCAAATTTCGCAATACTAAAAGTTTGTAGTAATATGACATTGAAGTCACCAGCTATCAAGAAGTCGCCCTTTTTAGCAATGAACTTTGAAGTTGTTGGAATAAAGCCAAACATGAAATCATCGAAGTGTCGTGTCTTTCAGCATTCGACTGTGGTCTATATATGTTAAATAGATTCATTTTGGTTTCTAAACCTTCATATGACTTTCTAAAACCGCTCTGAGGTGGTGGCGTGTTACAACTATTATTAAAATCTCTTGGTGTATTTACACCGACCACTTGTTTATTTACATTGTCACGACGTTTCGGTCGGTTTATTCCCCAGCCATCGTCAGGTATTCTTGCGTTGTTAGAACGAGCACGGGTATGTGGTACACTCATCGTGGTGTGATTTGTTGATTATATATTGTCCGAGGAAGGATTTGAGCCCACGACTTCTGAAACTACAGATATTTGAGTCCAGCACCTTAATCACTACACCACGGAGTCATTCATTTACTTAGAGGGAATTTAGTTGTACTTAAACGTTCCTAAGTAGACTGAGCCAGGTGTCACTTGGTTGTTTGCTTGGCTGACTGGGACATTGCCTTGAACTTTCATGTACATGGCTTCCTTGATCTTTCTCTCGGTCCAACCTGTTTCACTGTCAAGTGTTCGGATGTTATTCCACTGGATATTGTTTGTTTCGACCACATGTGTTCTGCTACGCCTGATGAGGTATCACCTTCTCTACAACACCTCTTATGTCCAGCAATTTTCATCTCCGGCGGACTTAATGTTTCACCGATATATGATTCACCACATTCACATGGGATTTCACAGATGACACTTTTCATGCATTCATTTTTACTTCTTACTATACTTGTGTTACCATTTAAATCATTTTTAATTTACTTTTGACAAAATCTATGTGTGTTTGTCTTTCATTTCATTTCTTCAACGTCTTCCCTGTTGTTCATGTTTTACGGCATTTTTCATGTATTGGCATCATATGTATTTATCTTAGTTTATTTATTTTTGTTTCATGTTTTATTTCTTATCATATTATATACTTTGCATATAATTTTAAGTGAGACATCCGGGAGAACAANATGTTAAATAGATTCACTTTGGTTTCTAAACCTTCATATGACTTTCTAAAACCGCCCTGAGGTGGTGGCGTGTTACAACTGTTATTAAAATCTCTTGGTCTATTTACACCGACCACTTGTATATTTACATTGTCACGACGTTTCGGTCGGTCTATCCCACAGCCATCGTCAGGTGTTCCTGCGTTGTTAGAACCAGCACGGGTATGTGGTACACTCATCGTGGTGTGATTTTTTTATTATATATTGTCCGAGGAAGGATTTGAGCCCATGACTTCTGAAACTACAGATATCTGAGTCCAGCACCTTAATCACTACACCACGGAGTCATCCATTTACTTTGAGGGAATTTAATTATTCTTAAACGATCCTAAGTAGACCGAGACAGGTGTCACTTGGTTGTTTGCTTGGCTGACTGGGGACATTGCCTTGTACTTTCATGTACACGGCTTCCTTGATATTTTTCTTGGTCCAACCTGTTTCCCTACCAAGTTATCGGATATTGTGTTGTTTCGACCATATGTGTTCTGCTACTCCTGATGAGGTACATCGTATTACCTTCTCTACAACGCCTCTTATGTTCAGCAATTTTCATCTCCGGCGGACTTAATGTTTCACCGATATATGATTCACCACATTCACATGGGATTTCACAGATGACACTTTTCATGCATTCATTTTTACTTCTTACTATACTTGTGTTACCATTTAAATCATTTTTAATTTACTTTTGACAAAATCTATGTGTGTTTGTCTTTCATTTCATTTCTTCAACGTCTTCCCTGTTGTTCATGTTTTACGGCATTTTTCATGTATTGGCATCATATGCATTTATCTTAGTTTATTTATTTTTGTTTCATGTTTTATTTCTTATCATATTATATACTTTGCATATAATTTTAAGTGAGACATCCGGGAGAACAACAAAGTGTACTGAACAGGTTATCCAATACATATCAAGATTTTTAAAATTTAAGAATTCACAACACTGATGACCCTATCGAGCCAACATGACTAAATGAAAGTGCATGCTGGACGTTTTCTCCAAGGCAATAGGGAGTCCTTCATAAAAATTGAACGCAAAATAACGTCTCGGTCTCCCTCCCTCCCTCCCCCAATCCCTCAACCCCTCCGTCCCTCCCCTCCCTCCTTCCCTACCCCCCCCTTTCTCTCTCTCTCCCTCCCTCCCTCCCTCCCTCCCTCTCTCTCTCTCTCTCTCTCTGCTGGTCACAGTCCTTTGTGACGCAACTCTTCCAGGTAGCATCATCTACTTACGACTCCTCTTGCAAGTCACAGTCTCTAGTCATACAACACTTGCAGGCAATATCTTCTACCCACGATGCACAGGACAAGCTCTTAGTTAACTTCCTCGTCGCTAACACTTGCCAAGATCCTCTTTAGAATCTTCCACTAGATGGCTCTGTAGCTTCAACTACATGTACTAAATCCCATCTGAGTATTTTTCAAACTTCCGCCCAAATTATGATAATGTACTTACTTACGATTTGCTAATAAAAACCACATGATATTATCCAATCATATATCGGCTGTTACGATTTGATCTCACAAATTTCTAGAATCTTTTAAGTGCATTGACTCCAGAGCCAAAGTAGCAAACATCATCTGAAAATATATCTTGATCTCGACGTCAAAAATACGTGTGAGCAAGATTGACCACTGGAGCTATTTGTACTAATTACTGAATATTTATTCTGACAATTGCTACATAGCAGGATTAGGTGTGCGTGCGAGACTGTGTCCGTTTGTAAACGTTTTTTTTCAGCAGAAACGTGTATTATCCCTAAACCATTTGCAAGAGTAGCTTGTACGACAACACGTGTCGACGTAATTTCGGCTCAACTGAGGTGGAACTCGTCCCATTCAAAAGGAGTGCGGCGGTTTGGGGACTCACCCCAGTAGCATTTATGGAATGAAGCGCATGATTACAGCGTGAACGGTAACAGGTAACTCGTCACGTTGAAGTACAAACCTTGGTAATAATTTACATACCAAATACTGAACTTGATGCGAAAAGAAACACCAGAGTGGAGTCAACATTACTGGAGCTGGTAAAACTGACATTCTGTCTCGTGAAATCAACCTGATGTATTAGACGTCCACTGTTTAAATGTTGGTATGCCAGAGGCAACATTACGGTATCACAAATTTGCAGCCGACACGTGGGTTTGCTTAGTAAACGTCTACTCGAGATAAGGGGTTGGGCGAACTCGTCCCGTTCCCCCTACTACATGTAGTGCATGACGTTTGGCATACATACCATTTTTTAAAAACTTGACAATTGGTTTTGTTTAAGTGTTGCACACACAAGCGCATGCGCCGAAGTTCTGATATAGACGTAGCTGTTGCGATGAGGCGATTGTTCGAAAACATGCTTCGTTTTATTGAGTTACCTGTGCTTGGATTAATTTCATGACTTTTTACTGGAGATGTTTCTTATACAACGGAGGAATCAACAATTGGCCGACTTCAAAACCACTTGTCGGACTTAAAAACCAGTCAGCAGGACTGCAAAATCAAATGGTCGGTGATCAAACGCGTTTTCCGGACTTCAACACGAGCTGGCCTCACCCAAAAAACTAGGTGGCTGGACCCAAAACACAGTAGTCGGTGCCAGAAGCAGCTGGACGGTGATCAAACACGACGATCGGACTTCCTCAGAGACTCGCTTTGAATGTCTCGAAGGATTCTAATGACATGTTGGGTATATTTTTCGTACCAGTTTGTTTGTTTTGTTCAAAATCGGCGATTTGTTCAGCCACTGTGTTTGAGCACCGACCAACATTTTAGGTCCGGCCTACCAGTTTTTTTGGGCGCGGCCATCTGGTTTTGAGGCAATGGCCAACCTGTTTTGAGGTCCCACCACCGGCCATTGGGTTTTGCAGTCCAGCCAGCTCTGGTTTTGAAGTCCGGCAAGTAGTTTTGAAGTTGTTGATTCACCCATTGTTATACAAGCAATTACACATCAGATTAATTTCAAGCGTTTTATTACACAGCAGGTAAACACATTGGTTGCCAGAGCAGACAATCAACCTTTTCAATTTATCTGGTGGTTATTGCCGCGAAGTGTCGTGGCAAATCAGAAAATTAATTTAGTGCCAATACCAATCTGAATATTTGCCCCGTCGCTGAGCGAGATCACGTGCCTTTGCTTCGTTGATGGTTTCGTCCGCTCCATCACTCTCCTCGTTGAGGGGGGAATCGACGTCGCGAGCGGCTTGAGCTTGTTGGCCAGCACGTTGACCAGCAGCCAAGGCCAGTGTGACTCTTTAAAAAAGAAGACAATTTTGTTTCCTTAAAGTCCTTATCTGAAAATGCCAATGTGGTTCCAGTATCCGAAAATACTTACTAAATAAAATCAAAATTTCGATACCCTTTCGTTATATTATTTTAGCCTTTCGTGCCAAAAGCGATTTTTTAACAGTATTTGACCCTTCTCTGTGAGCGTATAATTTCCGTACCCACATTTGCGGCTCGTCAGTTCAGTAACTTGTCCTGAACGCCGCCATTTTCTTCTTGTAATGTGCTATCGCTTGTTCGAAAAGTCTTCATTATTTTGTTTTATTAGTAATATCTCGTGATTCGTTTGTACATGTAGTGTATTTATAGTTTGTAGTAAGTGGTCGTTGAATTTGTTTTTTGGAATGTTACGCGTACTTTTGTTTATTATGTTAAAATAGCATTGGTGTTTCGTTCCAGTGTTACGTTGGGCGGTCGAACCTAGGAACCAATATGAGTCGAACCCATTTTTTTTTCGTTGGACTCATTTCTGACGGCACCGACAACATGGCGACTTTTGCTGAACTGGAAGGCATGTTTAACCTGTTACTTTGTAATTTGTGAAGATTTAACGTTGAACCATTTGACAAACGTTGCTAAAAAGGAACTTTGTTCAATTTTTGCGTTTTTGTGCAAAAAATATAAGATATATTCGAATTTTTTACTGTGAATTTCCCATTCGGGTGATCTTACACTAAGCTAAAAATAGCTGAAATAATTTTGAAATGTTTTTTGTTTCACTGTCAACTGCTGTTCAAGGCTTGATTAGGTGTCAAAAAATGATTCATATTTTTCTAAATTTTAAGTCTAAATTGCTTTCAAGTCATGTTTTGTATCTTATTGCTTTCTTAATTCAGGTTATCAAGTCAGCATAATGAATAATCTTAATTTGAGAAATAAGCTATGTTGGATTGTGAAGCTTCAAACCTCTAATTCTTCCTCCTTGCAACTCCATATTTTTTTAAATCGTGCTTGTCAAATTCTGGTGTAAGGAAACACTATTCGGTCACCATGGTAATAATTACATGTAATATGTCCACTTTCATATCATGGAAACTTGTGCTCTTGGATAGTGTTTGTAATACTTAAATGTTGTAAAGTATTGTGCATTTTAAGTTACTTATTATGGTAAAAGGTTGAATCATTTTGGCTTAATGAATAAAAAATGGTAACATTTTGTATTGGACTTGTCATACTTATGTGCTCGAGCCCCAATTTGGAGAAATGGAAAATGTCTGCCTCAGTCAGAGAAGCACGAACTCCGAAAAAACTTCTTAAATTATATCATCGAATTTTTTACGCAAAAATGTATCATATTCATTACGCCACATTTTAAATGTCAATTGTCATATAGTGTTTGATTTTACTTTATTTCTGTTTCTGTTGACAAAGGACGTTATTATATCCGAAAATTTCAGTTGATCCATTCTTGTTGTTTTATTTACCTATTTATAAAAAAGTAAAAAACGAGACAAAAGCCCACTAGATGACAGGAAGTACCAAAATTTAGTGTCTGCAATTCATAGCTCTGAACATACCCAGTGAATCTTATAGTAAAAGGTAAACATTCTCAGAAATTCCACCCCCCCATTTTTAGGCTTGATGTGCTCAAGCAAAGTCTGGGCAAATCTGTCTTGAAAGCCAACAACTTTGCACAGTTTGCCAGAAGACCCCAAGTTCTAAATAAACCTCGTTTGAGCGAGCGATGTGGCCAGGGACCAGGTAGGTCTAAGGGTAGCCTTGGCGCAAAGCTGTATAGCCCTACTAACAGGCTGTATTTTGAAGATAGTCTTCATAGTGGTAGCTGGCACTGAGGCTAGCCAAGGGCTGCCGCGCCATTTTGACACAGGACTAACCAGCCCGTAATTTTATGCAAGCGTCTGAAACTACAATTGAATATATGCGGCATTTATGATTTGAACATTTAATTCGACAAAGCAGCTTGCAACCGCATGCCTTTACTCGATCCGCACCGGGTCCGATAGGCTGCGGTCCCGAGTCCGGCAAAATAATTTTTATCCACGTTCCAGGGTCGTAGGAAGCGGGGGGCCGGGGGGGGCACGGGCCCCCCAAAAAATTTTCAGGCGTCAGGGTTCAACTGTGGCAACCGACATACGCGTGGGGAGGGACAATCGAGAAAATTAAGACTGCTAAATGCGAATAAGAGAGAAAAATCAATAGAAACATTTAACAACTCTGTGTCAGTGCATGGTTTACCTTTGGGGACCCTGGCCAGGACATTGTTGATGTGGTCTCCGCTTTCGCAGCACAGATCGTCTTAACGCACTTGAAAACGTGCATGTAATGATTCATGCATCATATTTCGAAAAATCGAAAAAAATGTAAAGCGAAACTTTTGCGTAGCGTGTTAATTTATTTGATTTTTAAATTCAAAAAGTCAAAACTTTGCGACTGCAAAACTATATTATCCCAAAGACCCCTCTCTGGCAAGGGATAACGAAAACAACCGTGGCTTTTTTCTCGATTTGTGTATCACTTGATGACCTGACAGATATCATCAATTGCTGCACATTTCTTGATTTTTGAAAATGTTGATAATTTCATATTGAGTGGCCCCACCCTTGAAGGAGGCCATTGGTGACATTCAAGTGGCCACCCTTTTTATGTTTTTATTGACAAATTCTTAAGAGTCCGCTCAATGATATATAGAGGGCCCAATGTTGGTCTTGATTACGTCAATTTTCTTGTTTTTTGTGAAATCGTGCAGCTGACTTTCATGTCGAAGAGGGCTACACCGTCTTGTGACCAAACGACGGTTGAATGAACTGTAACTCTTTTCCAAGCTTAATGATGTTTAGTCCTTCATAATTAAGGTGTCCCATTTCAAACGGCACCCTCTCTCGGTGAAGCAGTACGGGGAAACGTCCCTTTGTCCTCCTATACATGTAAATCCGACACAATGGGCGGCGCAATACTGAAACAAGTGTGTGGGGAAGGGATTAAAGCCCCCCAGCCCCCTGTGATGCACCGCCCATAGACCATGGGCGGCCCAGCACTGAAAAAAGTGGGGCTATAGCCTCCCAGCCCCCTTGGTGCTCCGCCCATGGACACTGTCAAGTATTCTCGAGCGAAGTTGAGATTCCAAATTCATAAAAAACCAACATTCGTGTACAGCACAGCAATATCAAGACATTCGATCCAAACAACCAAAAATTGTGAAAAAAATACAATAGGATTGACCGCCATCGAAAGGGTGGAATTTTGAAAAACGTAAAGACCCCTATTTGTTAATTACACAAAAGGATTATTTCCGATGGTTAGTTATAGAATAACTAGAAAACGGACAATTGCCGCACGAATAAAAGTTCATGTTAACTCAACGTTACGTCTTTTCATAAGACTTCATCAGGATATGTACAGTAGGACAACAAGTGTCGATTACCATTCCACGGCCATGTGGTGAAATGAGAATGAGAGATTGTCCGTTTTATAATCGTACTATGACTAAAATATAATGTAATTATAAAATAATGTTACCGTTTCCCATATTATCACAAGAATAGTATCTCTAAAATGATTACTATGAGTTGTTTGTAAGGAATTCCCCTTGGAAAACAGTGCTGTCTAGGCTACCATTGGGGTGAACGAGTGTACTCAAATACTCCCAATAATAAACAAATATTTCAGCGTTAATTGGGGGGGGGGGCAAATTAAACTCGTGAACCGTTATAGGTACCTCGGTAATGTGCAAAAATACACTTTACTATGAATGCCCAATCTCCCATTTTGTCCGGGTTACCCGCCTAAAATCTGCGAGCATGGCTGCGGATATTGCTCATATCTGTACATTGATTTCCGTTTTGATTAATAAATTCGTTGGTTTCTGATTTACATGCTTATGTATCTACGAAAACCGACAGGTTAGTAGATGATTTTGGTAATTAGAGGCTAATCTTTTAAGAAATGATGACGATTCAGGGAATTTAGATGAAGCCCCAAATAGTAAAGTGCACCTGGACGCTTTTTGCCCATCTAAAATAACTCTCAGACATTGATAAAATTTGGACACTTCCCAAAAATTTGCTCACAAGTCAAATGACAATAAATACATTGCTTTTTAACTTCGGTACAAGTTTTGTTGTTTAAACTAACAAACAGGGGATCAAAGGAGAATCAAGTCATTAAATCAAGGTAAACGCATTGCTCATGGATTTGATTGTTGGTTTCTGATTTACATGTTTATGTATCTAATGAAAGTGGACTGATTGACGGATGATTTTTTGACAATTAGAAGCTACATGTAATATTCAATGAACTTAGTTGCAAGCAGACACCGGGAAAATTCCATCTATCAAAAGATCCCCAAATATAAAAGTACGCTAGACGATTTTTGTCTATCTGAAATAAGTCTCAAGGAAATTGATGAATTTTGGACAACTTTACAAAGTGTCCCAAAATCCTCTCACAATTCAAATGACAATAAATTGTTTATTGGCTTAGGAACTAGATTACTGGGTTTAAGTTTACAAGCCGTAGATCGAAAGACGTTTATGTACTTAAATAAATAAAATCTAACTCATTGGTCATCAACTTGGAAAAATTCTCTTTGCAGTTCTATGATGTTTTTAGTTTCCAGTAGTATTTAGCAATGAATTTTTGTTCTTCAAATCTGAATCGTTTGCTTGCATTTCCCGTGCATACTAAACACACGGCATGCGCGAAACCAGCCTAACATTTTTGACGATGGGGACTTTTTACTAAGAAAAAGAAAAAAAAAGGAATACGGGGTTCGTTCAGGGCTATGAATTATGCATACGCCGAATTCGTACATTTTTAGTGGAGTTTTGTGTCGTTTTTCTTGGACATTTTGTTTCTTTGAGGCGGACCTTTTTGCCCACTTTTCCAAATGGGGAACTCACTCGAGCCCCCCGAGCCCTCCTGGGTGCGCACATGCACGGAACACGTAATAACTGGCACACCCACGTTAACAATAAGGTGTAGCCATGCAGTAGGCCTGCATAGAATATCAATTACCCAAGGGAGCTCAATTTGAACTACAGTCGTTGAAGTGTGTACATTTTTGGAACACACTCTGTATCATTTCCTACAGCAACCAGAAACAGGACTACCGGCTGTGTTTCATCTAGGGATTCTGAAACGGTCAGTCTCGGGACCTCACCTTTTCAAAAAATTACTTCAAAGACTGGCTATAATAAAATGAAGTTTTCCCGAAACTGGATTATAAAACAAACCTTGGTCTTCAACCCAGAGCATAGGAACAGGTGCGAATACATTGTTGGAGCTCAGCTATAGTTACTTCAGGCAGCTTCCAGCTACCCGTCAGTACGCCCTAGACACATTCTTACTCTCCGAGAAACTTTGTTGGTTCACGATTTCTCAAATCCTGATGGCTGCATCCCCGGTATTATCCCCAACTATGGCGGANCCCCCCCCCCCCCCAATAATTTTTCCTTCCTACGGGCCTGCGTTTGCAGGCTGGTAACAAGCAGCTCCAGTCGCCCTTACGGCGTTTTCTTAGCCTGGGTTCCTGAATGAATTGTACTTCCGGGTTCGCGGTAAGTTCAAAATGGGGGTGTGTTCTTCGGGTGCGATTCGTGAGTGGCGCGTTTATTAAAGCTTTATTAGATTTCTGATTGTGTATTAGTTTTGGGGTAGGTACTTCTAGGATCCTTATAACACCCTCTAACCATGTAATAAGGGTTAACTACGTGTGCTTCTTGGACTTTAATTACAGTGGATGTATTGCATCGGCGTTTCGTCCATTGTTACGAATTATAGAGTACGTTGAAGGGGTCAACGGCCGATGCAAAAGGCGATAGACACCGGTGGACTGAGTGTCCTACATGCACGTATCTGAATTTCAACACACGGGGCCTTTTGGCCAGTGAATACCCGGATACTTCGTTCACATAAAAAGAAGCTCGCATCCCGAGTTAGACTGACAGTCCATGTGTTCGTTTACAAGGGGTATACTTGCATATTTAAGAAAGTCTCTGCGGAAATGGTCCTTTGGCGACACTACAAATATTCCCATTTGGTTCCAGACGATAGTGGTTTCCAAACCCAAGTACAATGTGCATTCGCATATTCTTTTGTCTGGCATCACAAAGTCTGATCACGACTCGCACTCCGACATGTACAGTTAACCACGTTGAATACCTTAAGTTGAACATGTCCGCCCCCATTGAAATATGGTAGTAATTGCCTTACCTCACAAAGACGTAATTTAAAAGCATTGCGGGACGGTTGTCGACTCGTAAACGTCCTGTGACATTACAGATAACTTGGTGACGTGTAAACGATATGACATAAAACAATATTTGTCACTTACATGCACCAGAATGGAAAGCACGGGTCCACGGGATTGAAAAGGGGCCTCAATTCACATAGATCTGCCTCCCGTTCAGTAACGCTAGGACCTTGATAAAAAGCAAGACTTCGCGAGATTACGTGAGATATTGCCGTGCATTTTAAATTAGACCACGTGACTTTGATTAGGTTTTAGCTAGGTCCTAGCGTAGGTCCTAGCGTCTACTGAACGCACGCCTGGTTTTGCGCCAAAGATTTTCGAGGCACGCGCCATCCGATCACACTCAAGTCAAATTTCACCGCATGAAACGTAAATTACAAATCAGCTTATGTACTGTATTTTTGTGATGTCACCGGATGTTTAGGGACCAACAACTACACACAGGCGCTTGAGTTTATCTGTTCCTCGATCGCAAATGACGTCACTCAATACTAAGAAAACATAAAGGTTGGACACTCAAAATCTGTTTGCTCAGAATATTCTACTGAAATGCGCATGGAACTCCACGAAGCTACCATCGAACAAATCTTAGAATACCTTCTTTCATTTGATATCTTCAAATTGCCTTCGAGTGGTGATTTGACTACAAAAATGCCTAAAGAATGTCAAAGTCACAAATTCAAGGACATTATTGCGTGATGTCATGGCAGACGGTCTTCGCACATCCGGGTTTTTGGCGGACGCTCCCGACCTAAATCCGAAAGTCTATTTTCGCGCGCCTTTCGTCGTCAGTCCCTCGACTACTTGGTCATGAGAAGCAGAGAGCACTTTAAAAATATCATTGCCAAATCAATGTATCTACTCAGATATTTGTGTGAAAAATAAAATTATCCTGATACTGTATTGATATGAGAAGTTATTTTGTGTACTGTGATTTCTTATTAAGGTTTCACTTTTGGCCAGTTTATGCAATAAAATTTTAAATTAAGGGCTAAAATGAGCTGTCAGTGGAATAAAATTACAAGTAATCATTAACATACTAACTTTAACATTATCAATCAGTTAAGTTTTGGATTAGAATTATTGAATTTGAAATGTAGGTTGCTTGCTCAAACTCGAAGTTTCAACTTCGACAGGCGTACAAGTTGAAGCACAACTGAAATCCGCCATGTTTACTATTTTAGGTCCTTGAATTCAGAGTTTTGAGATTGTTTTGGAAATTCCGTCGCCAATTCACCACTCACGGGAACAATTAATGGGATCAAGGAAAGATAAGGCTTCGAATGTTTATGCAATACCAGATTGAGGGAGGTGCACGCAGATTTTATTTGGATTTTGGACAGTTGAAGTTGGGAGCCTCGGCTCGGCAAAGCTTTATAGTGTCCAACCTATATGATTATGTTTCTTATTATATGGTTATGAGTCATCGGGAAATTCGAGCGCCTGTGCAACGACAGTGGTGCCGTAGATGAAATCCCCGATCTCTGATCGTCGAAACACTAAGTAACAGAGTCCCGTGTTCTGCTGCATGAAACCGTCCCAACCGTCTCGACTATGTTCCTTAATCCTTAAACATATTTGTATCTTTTGTTTACTTACAAAAGTCATGCGATTGTCTTTGACTTGTGGCATTTTTATTATGTATTTGAAAACTGAGACTTTATTTCAATAAAAACAAATAGAGAGTTAATCCTTAAATTAAGGGCGTTGCATGAAATCCCTGTTGATTTTCAATAATTTAGCGAATTCACTCCTGACTAATGACCTAACAATTTTAAATTGGAAAGTTGTTCAGAATTTAATGGAGATTTTCAGCGTATGTACATATTCATCATAGCCTCAGTGAAAATAAACTGATCCGCAGTCATCCTCTCACGTCTGGCTCCAGCCTTATTTCGTCTATACACCTACGTAAACACGCCAATATCTCCCAAACTAGTAATCAAAGCCACACGGTTTAAATCAGAGAAATGCAGAGCAACCTCCAAACTGTGGAATCCAAATATTGACATACCTAAACAACATACGGGGCTCTCTCAATTTCTGAATGAAAATCATGTGTCCTGTGGTGAGTGCACTCACCTACCGGTGGCAGCTGCAACTTATCGTGGTTGATTGAAAACACCCATCGTGCTGTATACATCTACATTGTAGGATAACTGGCAAGTCGACTGACGTCGCCGAGCGCAGGATAAGGGTGCAACCGGTCACTGGTCTCTATGTCAATGTCGACATTAAGTACTAGTCCACGAGAGCACCAACCATGAGCGGCAAGGTGGGGGTCAGCCGATTTTCACCAAATTTGGCACATATGTAGTCCTATGGGATCTATAAACAGCGGTAAAATATTTCCTCAAAATATTTTGTTTTTCTAAAGTTATAGGTTCAAACACATTTTACGGTTTCGCAGCCATGTTTTCACGGTATAAAAACTGTCCAGTTTTAACTGTTCATATTTTTCCTTGAATGAAAGCTATTGATTTATTATTCACTTGGCATTGTTTAGTGGTGCCTATAGATTGTTACACAGATGTCTTGAAACACGATTCCGATTTACCACCCTCATTTAGTAGTTTTACTACACTGCCCCCCGTTATGCCATTTTGAGGTTGTGTTCAGTACACTGCTGTACCAAATCTGCCCCCACTGTTATGAGAATGAAACTTAGCCAAAATGTTGACAAAACATGTTACTTTCATTGCATAAAATAAAAACTTTGTCAGCCAGTTTATTAGTTATACATTTTGGCACCTCAAATGTACTAAAATGAGAAATTTTCATATATCTGAGATCGATGCGTGAGCACCGTAAAATCCGATTGTCCTTCATGTTTTTCGATATTTTGCAACAAGTTAGTTCCTCCTGAATGTTTTGAACGTTTTACTACTTATCACTTTGGGCTATAGTACCCCTAAATACCATACACATGTACATGGCTCCATTTTGTAAAAAGCCGATTATGTCCTCCACAGTGAACAGGGTTAGACATGAACTCGACAAATGTAGGTTATTTTGATTTACAGTTGTTTTACTTTGCAATTTCCTCATGGGTATTTCTTCACACATATTCAAGTCAGATTTTCTGTTGATCAAATGTTCATGCAATGCATTGTAATATCAAATGAATGATAAGTTTGGTGGCATGACCGCAGTTTTTCCCACGACTTAAAACAAAAGACCGCAGAAATTTTCCTGACGAAATACCGGGTTTGCAGTTCTCTAAAAACATTCGAATGACAAGACAAACTCCACCACTGTCTGTGGCAACTCGTCGCATGTTTTTCGCCCATCGGTCCTATCATTGTTTTCCATTGTTGTGTCACTGTTGGATATAACAACACAGGTCGCATGGATATAGAACCTTGCGTACATCAGACCGTTGCCGATAAGTGCTCGTCATTATATCTTTATTATAAGAATGAAGATGCTAATCTATTGTTCTCTATGCGACTAGGTTTCCCGTGGATGACCACAGAAGAGGAATCCCAAAGTATCCACAAACAATGACGCACCTTAATAGCTATTACCGCGCACACGAATCCTTTCCGTGGAACCTGAACACCAAATTTTTATATCCGTGTATTGCGTTGTATTGCTCATGGTACGGGTTCAGACTCTGTTGTATTAAGATTCCAATCCCCAACCCTGTAATCTATAGTTTGAGTAAAATTTCAAGACAATGCAGGTTTATGGATTTATTCTCCTTCAAATGAAGAGTAAAAATCAAATTCTGCACAGGTTTTTTAAAAGTAATCACTTATTGGAAGATCACACATCTAAAAATAAAACAATGTTTGACAATTTTATTCATTATCTTATTTGAAAATTGCCTACCTCACAGAAAACTCATCTAAGTTGAAAATATTCCTTGTGAAAAAATATAAAATACCAACCAGAGACTTGTGGACTACAGAATATGTTTTGGTAATAAAATGCAAAGATAACTGTACAGTCAAAAGTGCAAATATTATGACTCTAATAAAAAATTGCCTTCTAGATCTTTTCAACACTCTAATTGCTACAGGACAGAGTCAACCACACAAAGCCCATAAAGTCAGGGAATTACATTTAAGGTGATGTAGTCTCACTGCGAAAAAGTGATTTCGCAATATCGCTGGAAATCTTCTTCACAAACTTGAGGTAGCTGTATTTACCACATCAATGTTCTTATCAAAACTAACCACGACAAAATGAAAAATTGGCTTGTCGGTTCCAATTAAGCAGCATTTTACAATGAAATGGTCATGAAAAAATACTTTTGCAACATGATTTGCATTAGAATTGCCCACGATTATAGTTGTACATACATACTAGACCAGTAACAAAATTACCCATGGGAACCATAAAATGGTCAATACGCCAAAAAAACAAGGAGTCACCAGAGCTAATGTGCCAATACTTTTCAGTACTGCAACAAAAAATCATTTGAAGTGGACATAAACTCGCCTAAAATCACATAAAACAACTTTTGATTTAGACATTTTATCATCACGAAATAGGTATTACTTCCAGGTCACTTTTGAGCAATTTCAGAACTTTGAAAGA
>NMRA01000207.1:5050-24491 GCA_002633005.1 Phoronis australis
GATGTTAGAATGGAGATGGCTAAATACGATTTCAGAACACGATGTTAGAATGGAGATGGCTAAATACGATTTCAGAACACGATGTTAGAATGGAGATGGCTAAATACGATTTCAGAACACGATGTTAGAATGGAGATGGCTAAATACGATTTCAGAACACGATATTAGAATGGAGATGGCTAAATACGATTTCAGAACACGATGTTAGAATGGAGATGGCTAAATACGATTTCAGAACACCTTAATGCAGAAAATTAACAGGTCTTAGGCTCCCACTTCAAGGCAATTGTTGATTAAAGGTTTAGACAATCATTACAGTCTTGAAATAATTCATAACAATGTGCCATTAACTAGCGGTTATAAGTGCATTCTCAGAGAATGCACTTTTGTTCAAATGAGATTTGATTATTTTCATAAACAGTTATGTGGAGCGTAAGACAAAATTTCTGTCTTACGTGTCAAGTCATTTCAGATCCTGGCAGAGCTCAGGCAGGAAGTTGGTTGTCATATCCTATCCTGACAAGGCCGAGGAGGATCAATGCAACAAACATAAAATATTACATTGAATAAAAAATGAGCTACATCTGTACAGTGTATATGTACACCGCTGGCGGCGTCAGGCGTATACATTGTACCTGTAGACCCCTGGCGGCTTCAGGCGTATACAGTGTAAATGTAGACCCCTGGCGGCGTCAGGCGTATACAGTGTACATGTAGACCCCTGGCGGCGTCAGGCATATACAGTATTATGGGACACTAGTGAAGTAACACAAAGCGCCAAAGAGTTCTTAAACGAGTGACTTTTTGTACGTTGAAGTGTGCTTAATCAACGAATACCACTAGTCTTGCTTAATCTACGCATACTTTTGCTTAACCTATGCGTACTTTTGTTTAATCTACATGTTCTTTTGCTTAATTTACGCGTTTTTGCTTAATCTACGCTTGTTAATCTGCGCTTACTTTTACTTAATCAGTGTACGTGTACTTTTAATTTTTGAACGATCATTATTCTGCTTTTAATCACTTAACTTAAGAGCTCGCGCTATTGGTCTATATAAACTAATTAAAAGTACGCGTAGATTTAACAAAACTACTCGTTAATAATGCACATTTCAATGTGCAAAGGTACTTGTTTAAGAATCTGTTTGCGCTTCGTGAAGTTATGGGAAATAATCACGTGGAACTAGCAATTTTGCAGTCACGTGATGTGATTACATTTGGGGTGAAACGTATCTGTAAATAACTAGCTGGTATGGAGTTACTTGATAAATTTTGTCCTTAACAAAAGGGCATGCCTCAAGAAGCGTATTTAACCACAGGCAAACTGTGTTCTCTTCAGGTTGACCTCTAAATGTTCCGTTAGTAGAGACTTAGGCTCTGGCTATGACTTCCATCTTCAAACCCACTGAGATTTTCGCCTCCAATACTTGAGTGGAATCTGTATAATCAAACGGGAAGGGATGCGCAAATTTATGATTTGTAGAAATTTGTCTTCAAAACATCAGGTGTCCGTGTAGCTACGTTTTTGGTTAGCTTGTCATTCGGTCATAAATCTTCGATTCAAATGTTCGTTCCTTACGTAGTCACGGACATTCCCATAGCAATCCGCNTTCATCTACAAAATATGGTTACCTTTAAAAACATATTTTCAGCTTTAATTAACTACCGTTTCCCTGTCCCTTGTTACCATGGCAGCCAGCAGCATTGTCCGCCAACAGTTTCTCAAAGGCAGCAGTAATTTACAGTGAGCAAATACAATGCTGGACAAGCTATTGAAAAAGGTCATCGCAATGGCCCTTATGAATTCAAAGTGTATGCAGAACAAACGGGATGCAGGAAACTTGTTGTTGAGCCAACTATGTCACGCATAGTTAATAAGGGTCAGGGCAACAGTGAGAACACAAGCAGGGGATTACTAAAGTTGAGTTTTAGCAAAGAAAAAAAATTATCTTTGGCTTTCCCTTAAAAATACAATCATGAAAACTATAGAGCGCCATGAGCTTGTCAAATAAAATTAAATTTCTGGATAACGCTACTTAAGATAAAGTAAGCTTCAACCACATACAATACACCACTCTACCTGTAAGTTGATCCACATACAATACACCACTCTACCTGTAAGTTGATCCACATACAATACACCACTCTACATGGCTAAATACGATTTCAGAACACGATGTTAGAATGGAGATGGCTAAATACGATTTTAGAACACCTTAATGCAGAAAATTAACAGGTCTTAGGCTCCCACTTCAAGGCAATTGTTGATTAAAGGTTTAGACAATCATTACAGTCTTGAAATAATTCATAACAATGTGCCATGAACTAGCGGTTATAAGTGCATTCTCAGAGAATGCACTTTTGTTCAAATGAGATTTGATTATTTTCATAAACAGTTATGTGGAGCGTAAGACAAAATTTCTGTCTTACGTGTCAAGTCATTTCAGATCCTGGAAGAGCTCAGGCAGGAAGTTGGTTGTCATATCCTATCCTGACAAGGCCGAGGAGGATCAATGCAACAAACATAAAATATTACATTGAATAAAAAATGAGCTACATCTGTACAGTGTATATGTACACCGCTGGCGGCTTCAGGCGTATACAGTGTAAATGTAGACCCCTGGCGGCGTCAGGCATATACAGTATTATGGGACACTAGTGAAGTAACACAAAGCGCCAAAGAGTTCTTAAACGAGTAACTTTTTGTACGTTGAAGTGTGCTTAATCAACGAATACCACTAGTCTTGCTTAATCTACGCATACTTTTGCTTAACCTACGCGTACTTTTGCTTAATCTATGCGTACTTTTGTTTAATCTACATGTTCTTTTGCTTAATTTACGCGTTTTTGCTTAATCTACGCTTGTTAATCTGCGCTTACTTTTACTTAATCAGTGTACGTGTACTTTTAATTTTTGAACGATCATTATTCTGCTTTTAATCACTTAACTTAAGAGCTCGCGCTATTGGTCTATATAAACTAATTAAAAGTACGCGTAGATTTAACAAAACTACTCGTTAATAATGCACATTTCAATGTGCAAAGGTACTTGTTTAAGAATCTGTTTGCGCTTCGTGAAGTTATGGGAAATAATCACGTGGAACTAGCAATTTTGCAGTCACGTGATGTGATTACATTTGGGGTGAAACGTATCTGTAAATAACTAGTTGGTATGGAGTTACTTGATAAATTTTGTCCTTAACAAAAGGGCATGCCTCAAGAAGCGTATTTAACCACAGGCAAACTGTGTTCTCTTCAGGTTGACCTCTAAATGTTCCGTTAGTAGAGACTTAGGCTCTGGCTATGACTTCCATCTTCAAACCCACTGAGATTTTCGCCTCCAATACTTGAGTGGAATCTGTATAGTCAAACGGGAAGGGATGCGCAAATTTATGATTTGTAGAAATTTGTCTTCAAAACATCAGGTGTACGTGTAGCTACGTTTTTGGTTAGCTTGTCATTCGGTCATAAATCTTCGATTCAAATGTTCGTTCCTTACGTAGTCACGGACATTCCCATAGCAGTCCGCGGCAGTGCGAAGTCATAGGAGTGCATTCCGTCGACAAGGGCAGCGTTGGGGCATTGAAATGGGTCCATGGTGCATCCAAAAAGATATGTTTCTAAGGGCCAGTAGGGGGTGCTGCAGTAGTTAAATCAGTCCAAAAATCAATTGGTGCAAGCGCATTGTCATTATAATACGGTGGCTGTAAAAGAACAAAACGGCAACTTTTTCCTCCGTTGCTAACTCTATCGATAGACTATTAATTCTATTGATAGACTTTTAGCTCTATCGATAGAGTAATTAGGTTTATTGATAGAGTTAATAAGTCTATCGATAGAGTTGACAACAGAGAAAAAAGTTGCCGTGCCGTCTTTTTACAGCCACCGTATTATAATACCTATAAATCAAGTTTAATTGAGATCCGTCAACCGCAGTTCATTACATGGACATCCCTTGAGAACAAAATGGTTACTAGGAGGTGCCGCAGTAGTCGAATACGCCCAAAATTTAATGATACTGGCGTACTGACATCACATACTCGTTAGGGACGTGACAAAAAATTTCAAATTCTTATTTAATATTTAAAAATGCATTGATTTAATAAAACATCAAAAACAGAGTCAAACAAAAAAAAAATTAACAAAATCCATTAAGCCGNAACCAGCTCCAACGTTTAATGGTGCCAGCGCATTGACATCACATATTTCTGAATCAAGTTTCACTAAAATCTGTTGATCGATTCCCAAGATGTCATCCGGAAACGCTCTTTCCTCAAAATAACACTTGAAAAGCCCCACAAAATGACCACTGCAAGGTGTCTCAGAGGGCAAGTCCACCAGGAAATTCAATGATGCGCATTGGAGTTAGTAGTATAGTAAGAGGTTTAAGACTCCTACTTATGAGGGTCCTAGGTCAAAGGTCTCAATTCTGAAAGGAAAGGTAAAAGGTCACATGTGATGGATGCAATCGGAAGAGACATCATCTGTCTATCGGACGGAAGTGTCAATGACGTCACACCTCATTACGTAATATGTTTAATTAGGCCCGTAAGAGAGGCACCTCGATCCAAGGTCAAAGATCATACGTGTATCCGGTAATCTGGAAGTTCGAATTGGAAATCACGTTACTGCTGACGTTATCAGGTAAATGAAGGTGTGGCACCGTCGTCCACCCTGATGTTACGAAAAGATAACGTTGAATACGTTGTGTTTGTAGAGTTCAACTGATCGAGAGCCGAAACAAAAGAGGGATTACGTAGCGTGCTGAATAAGAGCAAAGGGTAGATTACCTTATTTCGCGTGCGCCAAGTGTCGTTGTTGTATATTGTTCTCATTTATCAAAACAAATGTTGCGTATAATCCGCTACAATTCATAAGGGGATAACCACTCAACTCAACAACAGATGTCGCGTAAAGTCTAACCCAGGTACAGACGGTACTAAACTAATAATACTAATAATAAGATGTGACCACCTAGAACATAAAATTAATATTGTTTAAACGTGTATTCGAATACACTACAAAAATCACCAAGACGTTCAGACACCATCATCCGTAAAAGTAGTAAATTATTAGTAGCAAATTATAAAATGTCCCGAATTAAATGTTCAATGGTCCAGTGATTACGCCGTCGTCGAACAATTGTCTTTTGGGATAAAAGTAGGTGAATGAGCACCTCTGTTGCAGATAGGTATACATGGTTTTATCGCCACCTAACCGAAATTCTTTGTTGAGGGCAGAGCTACTCTTAGTGGTCTGCAACACTTTGAGATACCTCGCTTTGTCGATTTCATTTCTCTGCCGTTGTACTCCTGTACAGCTAAAATGCGATTTACCGCCGTCCGTCCCCACGTAATACGTTTTAGAGCAAAGCGCGATGCATTAGTCCCTTTCGAATTCCAACTGCAAAATACCGAGCGTGGGCGTGTCGCAGGCCTCGTTTTTTCCGTGTCTGTTCGCGGAACCCAAACATGTTTTCCCCCTCGAAAGCTGCTCGCATGTCTGGTTTAATCACGTCCTCGAGACAGTTAGCGGATATAGCAATGTACGCCGAGTCTGTGTCCATCTCACAATAGTCGAAATCGGACTTGTCGACGAATCTTAACATGAAGTTGTAGTAAAACTCCAACATGCGCAAATTCGCGTACCCGATACTGATAAACAAAGAAGACTGTTTGAATAAGCAGTTTCAGGCGGATGGTGTTCTTTTTCATCTCCAGTTCTTAGGTTCCGTCCCCGACGTAGTTGACGTATCTAAATACGGGAACTGGACTTCCCGTTGAGCCTTAGCCTCTCCGCAGTACTTCATGTCATGATGCCTTTCTTCATTCGTTCCTCGTCCTCGGAGTTCCATCGTCATTACTCGTGAGACGGCAGTCGTGGCTGTGCTAGTTATATCCCTGGAATTGGAACACTTTGTACGACTGACGACAGAAACCGTTCACTGGAATACGACGCTGTACCACCCTTTTTCAACCCCGCTACGTAATCCAACCAAGCCGTTGCCTTTAGCGCCTTAAGGTGGGAAAATTCTCGTTGGAAATTGTTTTCTTGCCAACGACGAATAAAGGGTCCGGTCGGTTGCTCGTATTTTGATGCTGCGAAGGTAAAGTGAATTTACATCGAAACCAAGAATCTTTGACGCTATCTTTGGTATTTTCCCACTTTCTCCATCTCCCTTTGGCGTATAAAAGTCTTTCCCTTTTCGTGGTATCTGTGGAAAACAATACTAGGACCTCCCACGATATTCTGTTTGAAGGTATAATACAAGTCCTTGTATTTTCACTCAAAGAGCGTAAAGAATACGTTACCGACATTTTGAAGAGAATCTTAAAGGTCAATCCGGGCACGCTTATGCCATCCTTGAAGAGGTCGACTCCCTTTTCCTTGTAGAACGCCGCCATGGTATCTACGGATTCCAGCATGGGTCCGGTGTCTTTGTTTTTGTACCACACCAAAACATCTTTCAGATTCTTCCTGTTGATGTCTTTCCATGCCTTCAGACAGAGGGCGTAATCGCCGACGCTTATCGCCTCCCCTTTCAAACCGCTGTAAAAATCCGCTTGAGGTGGTAGAGCCGTTTCCACTTGTTTACCCAAGTTGTCCACGTACTCGGAGGAAAAGAAACCTTTCACTTCAGTCGTCTCGTAAGTCTTCAAAAAATTTACATGGCTACAACCCGGGGCTACGTAATTGACAATTTCGAGAAATTTAGGTTGATCTGTTGTTAAACACATAAAGTTATTGTTGCGCTTGATCACGAACCTCAAATCTTGCATTGATGAAAGTATTGGAAAAAACTGCTCCTTCATCGTATTCAGGTGGTAATTTCTCCGAATTGAAACTAAACTCGGTATCTGCTTGAGGTAACGATCAAACTCGGCGCCAGGTCTTGCAGGAAGTGACGAGGAGGTTTATCTTCGGTTTCCCCGTCTTCGTCAACGTCATCCACTTTGGCGTTGTCTGCTACATCCCCACGAACGGTCTCTTGAATTTTTTCAAAGACCCACGCAAGCTTCTCTCTAAGTAGGCGATATGCCTGGTCACTAATGACGACAAGATGTTGAATCATTTGCTCACCAATTCTTTTGGGTCACCGTTAGATACAAAACACTGCGGATCTTCAAACCCGTCGACGTTACTGGCCACACAAACATTCATTATCTCGTGTTCTCTCTCCCAGGTTAGTTTAGGACTTTTTTCCGTTGCTTTCATGAACGTCTCTGTATCAAACGCCGCCCTGTAGGGGTAGTACCGATCGCTTTCGGGAATAACGTATCCTTCTTCTTCCAGTTTCTCGAAAAATGTGAGTGGTTTTGCGTACGCTTTACCAAGATACACGTGTCTCAAACTGTTATCGCACGTTTGTTGGTGTCTCGATACATTCCACGCGGTATTCCAAAACGAAACACAGAGATTACATTGGTAAGACCTACAATACTTCTTGATGTCGTGAAAGTACGAAAAATGGTCTTCGTACAAATTGAGAAAAAGTTCGTCGTCAAACTGGCGATAGGGTCGGCAAAGCAAGCGAGCAGTGACACCGTCTTCGAATTCTTCCAACTCGTATACGTAGATGCCGATTTGGAACTTGTTTTGCATTTCTGGAAAACGCCTTGAAACTGTCTCGATGGTGTACCCTTATGACGAAGATATTGGTCGTAAAGTTGTTTGGTCAACTTCTGTAATTCCCTAAGAGATCGCAGTCGCTGAGAGGCCTGACAGCAAAAAGAAACAACCAAACGCCGTGTTTCCCGTTTGCGTCGCTTGTCATCGCCCACATACCTTCATTATGTGCAAGGTATGGTGGAAGTGAAACGGGTGCCCGATGGGATGATCAATCATGTGTGTTACATAAACAGTCAAGTTGGTAACGAGTTCAACGATCCACCTCGACGTGCGTAGTTGTTGTCTCACCAATTCGAGAACGTCCAGGTCACCCAGAATGGAAAACAAAACGTCCAGATCTCGTTATCGTCTCACTACAATGGCTTCATCCATGAACGCGTTATTGTTCAAACTCCAGTGAAAATACCGGAGTTCGTTATCTTCCTGGTTTCTGAGAATGAAACCGTAAGAAAAAGTGATTTTAAATACAAGTCTCTGTTGTCTAAAAACCCTCAGGATGTGTTCACGAAGGTTTTCGGGGTTCAACCCCTGCAGACGAAAGTTGTAAATATCTTGCACCAGCCTTCTTAACATGGCTGCCCTGGTGCGTATAGCCGACCGGTTGTCCCGATAGATGATAGCCATAGCGGGATCGATGTTTACGGGAATATTAATTGGCTACTCCGGATCGTCAGCGATGACGTTACTTTCAGGCGATGACGTAGACGCCGCGCTGAAGGTAGAGCCATGTTGGTTGCCGTTAAAGTGACTTCTGCCGCATCGGTGTCTCTCGACATTGTTCCTTCGGCTGAATGTACTGCCACAAAATTCGCAAGCGTGTCTTCCCCGTGAACCCTTTGTCGATGTTTTTGTAGGCCTCGAGGCGTAGGGAACGTCTTTCCACAAATATTGCGATGTTTACGGAAAAATCCCTGAAAGGATCATGGCGCAAAGAATCACCAAGTTAATTGAACCCTGGCCCCTCCCAGAAATGGGTGCTTATCGACCTGGTAGAGATTCATTGGCCAACGCAGTTTCTGTTGCAGATGAGATAAGGTTTTGAAAACAAAGAAAACACTCTCCTCGTTGGCCTTGATCTAGAAGATGCGTACAATTCTGTTCAACTTCCAAACTTGCGGATGGCATGCTTCATCTCGGTATTCATGTACGATGCATTAGATGGGTGATGAGTGCCCTCAACAGCCGGCGATGCATGCTAAAACATCGCACTTGGCGTTCAGAATGGGTATCTGTCAACACAGGCTTACCCCAAGGTTCACCTCTGTCCCCAGTGCTGTTCAATATCTACACCCTCCCACTCGCCAGACTGAACCGCGCTGACTGCCGACTTCGCACCTTTGCAGACGACATGCTGCTGTCATCGCAAGGACAAACACATCATGAGATTCTCCACAAAGCACAGTCTTCATTGATAAAAATCTGCGAGTTTTGTGCTACCAGCGGAATGAGCTGCAATGGAGACAAATGTGAAGCTCTCTTCTATACTCTGGACAATCGCCTCAGTGTTGATGATTTCCCTTGCCCTACCTACGATGGGAAGTTGATTGCTACATCTGACCACATGCGTCACTTGGGTGTAGAACTTGACCGCAGGCTCAACTTCACAACTCAAGTTAACAGTATGATCAGCCGTGCCAACAGAGGAATCAATGCCCTTAGGGCTGCGGCTGGTCGGAAGGCGGAGGAAAGGCACCTCGTCATGCTTTATAAAGCCCTGGTCACTTCGATCTTCGACTACGCTCTCCCCATGATCAACATCAGTAAAAATCAAATCAACAGACTTGAGAGGCTCCAGAACATTGGTCTTCGCGTCATCACTGGATGTACGAGAACTACGTCAGTCACAGCATTACGTTACCTTGTCGGTATTCCCAGCATTGCAGACAGACAATCCCTTCTACAAGGTATTACTGTAGCCAAGGCTGTTCAAAGCCCCTTCCATCCATTACACAGTCAAGTGAAGACTGCACTTGACAGGTGCGTGAACCCCGTCCCTGCAACAGAAACTTATGGACTTCGTCCTAGACCTTTTCGCAATGCCTCCCACCAAAGACTTAGCAGGTGCTCGTGGACTGTCGCTGCTGTTAACGCAACCATGGGTCTCATCGGCGAACACATGATCGCGCAAGTTGCTGCTTGGCTGCCAGTACAAGAACTTGGTGAGGAACCGAATGTCATCATTGCTTTCAACAGGGAAGCTCGGGAATGGCCTCCTGGAGTAGCCCAAGCATTGTGCCGTCAGCAATGGCGTGATCTTGGCGGTATTAATGCCATCATTGTAGCAACTGATGGATCCTTCGATGGTGAAACTAATCGTGTGGGATGGGGTTATCAAATACGCTGTGCTAACAACGTCATTGCGGAAGGTAGTGGCTTGCCACCATGTATACACAAGCAGTACGCGGATGGAGTTTGAGGCTATACAACGTGCCCTAACCAAGCTGTCACTCCTAGACCTGGAGAATCACACCATTATCTTTGCCACCGATTCCATGGCAGTGTTGATGAAAGTTCAATCGGGAAACCTCCTAGCCAACTGGGGTGTCTTCCGATCACGCCACCCTCATCATGTAGTGATCTGGTCTTTCGTACCTGGCCACGCCGGTGTCTTGGTTAATGAGCGTACAGATTACCTCGCTGGCTCATGCACCACCAACCAACCCCTTTACTTATATTCGGCTGACGTTAAGCTGCTGTCTCGCAAACGCAACCTCGAGCAGACTGCATCCCAGCTGGCTGAGTTCAATGATGGCAGCCGCCTGTTCGAAGCCGGTATTATTTATGGCCATGCTGCGAAGAGTCACAAGAAGGGCCGTGCCCAAGTGCTGTCTAATCAAATGCTTACAGGCAACGTCAGCCCTGGAGTTCTCCGCCTTCTGCTGTCACGGGGATGGTCTGGGGAGGGGATTAATGCACCAGCATATCCCCAATGATCCTGTCCGCGACAGGTATTACAGGTATATTGCAGCAGTTTTCTTTCATTGCTGAAAGAAAATAAATAAAAATCAATATGAAGACAAATTCGAATCCAAATACCATAAAGCAACACGTCCGACATAGTTCTGTAAAAAGTTGTCCGCTCTCTCGTAGTCACTTTAAAAGAGGTCGTTATAAATATAATCTGCGATCATTTCTAAAATACAACTGAAGATGCCTCAATCAGATAACGATCACCTCTATAATCGTCACACTCTTGCACAAATTGTTTAACGTGTCTTATTAACCATCGTATACATTTGTTTGGAAAGATATTTCTTTTATACCGCTCTATAACAAGCAATACGCGGAGTACTCTAAATTTTTCTTCTGCTATGACACTGATTCTGTAATTTTGTCGTCCTGTTTGTGGTTGAACAGCAAGCGAGTCATGTTGCGTGCCCTTGTGTATTGTCAATAACCTGTTGTGTGTCTTTTTTCGTCTTCAGCATTCTCATCCGCTTCTATAGATGCTTTGATGTGCTGAAATTGACAGAACGTAACCCTTTAAGTACACGAACAAAAAAACGGTCTAAACCGGTTACTATGACGTCACTGTAAATAAAACCACGTGATTGGTCAGTGTTTAGGTATTACAAAACAAGAGTTTCGTTTGTCGGGTCTGCCCAAACGTTCCCGAACATGTCTGAAGTAACCCTTTCGGTCTACACCGATTAGACTCACGTGATCTCAAATGTTAGCACATGATTGGTCAATATCGATTTGTGTATTGCATAACAAGTGATTTCGTGTGCCGGGCCTGTCCAAACGTGTCTGAACGTGTCTGAACGTGTTCACAGATATGTAACAGACCAAAATGCATCCACTGGGTGGGAACATATTTGTGACCGTACAGGACTTCAGTGGTCGTAAAGTGGTACACACTCGACGTTATGACGAATGAGACAACGCTCGACCAGGCATACTTTTCCCGACAAAGACCGGAGCCTGTCTCACTGAAGGTGAATACGAGAAACTCAAGGGATTCATTGAGATCGTTAACGAAGACCTAAAGAAACTTTAAGAAAAGAAACAGTGTGCCTACCAAGAAACGCAAAGCGACCGCTCCCCCTAGTCTACGGATTTTGAACACAGCGCACGGAGCAGGGAACAAGGACACGTTTGAAATACGGAATTGGACAGATAACGCAAACGACAGCCAAGAACTCTTTTGAGCCGAATTGACCCAGCAGATGATACAGACGGAGGCGGTAACACAGCGCAACAAGAGACCGTTAAATGGAACTGTTAAGAGACACTAAATTTAAATACATGTATCTGATTAACGCTGCACTAACACTGTGCTAGCCATCACTTGTTTATGATAAAATAAATCAAGCGTTGAACTCGTTTCCATTGTTGTTCTTATAACCCATACAAAATTAATGTAAGTAACTCCTATCATTCACTCTGTCACGATATACAGCGCAGTATGCATGTAGACGTGAGACTCGCTCACCCGTTCACAATAATTGTCAGTGGTCCAATGTCGAAAGGAAAAACTCAGTGGACCATGCGACTTTTGCAAAATGCCACTACGATGATTCATCCTCCTCCGGACACTGTTACGTATTGTTTCGGCGAATATCAAGATGTATTTTCTAATTTGACAAACGTCAACTTTGTAGAAGGGTTGCCTGAACTTTCCAGTTTCGATAGACGCAAGCGACATCTCGTGGTCATCGACGACATGATAAGTGAAATGGATGGAAGTGTGACAGTCACCATAGAAACGTGTCAGTTGTTTTGATAGTTCAAAATTTGTTTTCTAAAAACAAAGAGATGCACACCATTAGTCTAAACGCATACTTCTTTGTGTTGTTTAAAAAACCCCGCTGCACCTGGCTAAGTACATGTGTCCGGGGAATACCAGATTCGTACAGGAAGCGTTTGCCGATGCTACTAATGAACCTTTCGGTTACCTTTTCGTGGATCTAAAACAATTTATTCCTGAACACATGCGGTTGGAGACGCACGTTTTTCCCGATGAAACGCAATATGCCTAACTTCCCAGAAAATTGAGCTATGAGTTACGTCAGTCGATGTAACAGTTCAGACTTAGCACGCTTAAGAGCATGTTCGCGAATGGACCAGGCAGAGGGTGATAAACGCTATGTCACAGATTCTCTTTATATTTTGTCTGTGAGATGACACTAGCCCCACTGACTCCAGACCACCTTTATTTTTTTTCAAAACGCCCCCTTTTGGTTTCCATGGATACTATTTGTTTCCGACAAGTTTTCAGCCTGGCGGCAGTTCAGTTTTAGTAAAATTCCGACAGTTACGTTACGCAGTGGAAGTAACGTTGAAATATTGAACNTGTCAGTTGTTTTGATAGTTCAAAATTTGTTTTCTAAAAACAAAGAGATACACACCATTAGTCTAAACGCATACTTCTTTGTGTTGTTTAAAAAACCCCGCTGCACCTGGCTAAGTACATGTGTCCGGGGAATACCTGATTCGTACTGGAAGCGTTTGCCGATGCTACTAATGAACCTTTCGGTTACCTTTTCGTGGATCTAAAACAATTTATTCCTGAACACATGCGGTTGGAGACGCACGTTTTTCCCGATGCAACGCAATATGCCTAACTTCCCAGAAAATTGAGCTATGAGTTACGTCAGTCGATGTAACAGTTCAGACTTACCACGCTTAAGATGCCCTTGGGAAGGTTGAGGAGACATTCGGATACACTCAAACTACTGTGCAAGTGTAAACTTAGTATTGCCAAAACAATTGTTAAAAGAGCCGACAAGGATCTCATCTACTGTCTTTGTGAAGTAGCGGTCAACGACTTGAACGGAAACCTACCACTGACCCCCAATCAAAAATCGAAGCTTCGTAAATACAAAACAAGCCATGCGCACTCTTGTGAAAAGAAGACGCCTCTGAAACCTAAAAGGCAGATTCTACAATGAGGTGGATTTCTCGGAGCAGTATTAGCGCGTCTCATTGGTCGCTTGGCGGGAACAATTCTTCCAGGGTTATTCGGTCAAAGGTAAAATGGAGAACGCTAAGAAAATGGCTGTCGTTGACCTCACTTATTAGTATCACTCTCCACACGCAAATCTCCCACTATCCTTCCCGTCAAAGCTTTGAGTGGGTTTTTCCAAGACATTCAGAAACTCGTGGAGCGGAAAGACGTTGATGAGATCTAGAAAGTGAAAATGTATAATCAGATTCTTCGGCGATTTGTCACGTACCACGACAAAATGAACCAACCCGTAAAAGTGGAAATAAGGGGAACAAAGCCAGCGGAAGATCGAAACGCGGAAAAGAATAATTCTACATCAATGGACGAGAATATTGTTGACTCCGTCCCGGTATCTATGCGCCGTAAGGCTCAGATGCTGCTGGAAAAGATTAAAAAGAATACGAGAGTGAGTTGGGACGACAGAGGTCGTGTCTACATTGACGGATCACCCATTGAATCGTCGAACATCACTGATTTGAATGACGTTCTCAGGAAACGAAAACGGACGGCACCATCGGGCTGGAAAGAATATTCTCAGGAATTGAGAAATGCGAATGTTGCACGGGAACTTATTGGAAATAAAGAACGTTGGTCGTTAGTACAAGAGAGCACGGAAACGACTCCCAAAATAAAGAAGCGAAAAAGGGTTGTGTCGCAGCCGCGTTGGACCCCATATTAGCGGCTAACACTACCTACGCCTCTCATTCGCAATAACACAAAAGGGAAAGAAACATCGTAACATTTGTGTTAAATTAAGACGAATGTACTACGATCTAAGGCACGCACGAAGTTTTGGAGGAATAGAATCCACTCAAAGTGGTCTGAAAGGCAAATTGAAGAAAAGGATTGTGAAAAAAATGGCTTAGTAACCAAGATACTTACGTTCGACACAAACCTCTGGTATGAAATATTAGGAGACGCGTTGTAGTTGGAACCAGTGACCAACAGTTCCAGGCGGACCTTGTAGACGTATCCAAGTTGGCAAAAGTTAATGACGGTCACAGGTACATTCTTACCTACATAGACGTACTCTCGAATTATGCATCCGCTGTTCCATTCCGAGACAAGACGGGAAAAGCTTAGTTGAAGCTTTCAAACTTATTTTCGCCAGTGGACGGAAATGCAGGACCTTTCAGACAGACAAAGGAACGGAGTTTACGAATCGTGTCTTTCACAAATTTCTCAAAGAGGAAGGAGATGGCTTCTTTACTACCCATAACGAAGAGACCAAGGCAAGCATCGCCGAGCGCTTTAATCGCACATTAAAAACGAAAATGTGGAAGTGCTTTACGTTTAAAGACAACTAGCGATACGTTGACGTATTACACGATCTAGTGAGGTCCTACAACAACACATACCACCGATCTATCAAGACCACACCATCGTCTGCCACACGAGCTAATCAAGAGACAGCAAGGCAGACTTTTTTACGAATCGTATATGAAACAGACCAAACCGAAATTTAAGACCGGTGACCGGGTTGTTATAAGAATGGCAAAACGTCCTTTCAAGAAGGGATAGTAACGCAACTGGACTGAAGAATTCTTCAGTATTCGTCAAGTGGTCTCAAGCACACCGACGACATACAAAGTGATGGATGATCACGAAGAAATACTCGAAGGAACGTTTTACCAACAGGAGCTTCAAAAGGTAGCCAATAGAAACGTATACAAGGTGGAGAGCGTCCTCAAAACGCGTCAAAGAAAAATACAGACTGAATATCTCGTGACGTGGGCGGATTATCCGGACTCCTTCAATTCGTGGATTAACGAGCGTCAATTCGTCACCTATAACAATTAATACTTACACCATTACTCTCATTTATTAGCATGTGTTCCAACGAAACGAACGTACACGAGGAGAATTTTGAACTTGGTAATTTGAACTTGGTAATATTACAGACAGACACTGGCCCTTATTTGGACGAAAAGTACCGAAGAAGGAAATCGTTTTTTTTTCAGTCAAATGATCACCCTCTTCACCGTCATAGTGAGGAGTTTGTACAAT
Organism: Phoronis australis; assembly: GCA_002633005.1. Taxonomy (NCBI): domain Eukaryota; kingdom Metazoa; phylum Phoronida; family Phoronidae; genus Phoronis; species Phoronis australis. The sequence goes on from NMRA01000207.1 coordinate 20,637, forward strand.
TTGACAACAGGGAACAACAAGCAGCCTCTTTAGGTGACGCTCATTAGTGCTTCACTCGGTGTCGTCTCACCTAATCCGTCTTTAAACAAGAATGACAGCTAAATCGATGTTCTATCTTGCATTTTCGAGCAGCAGCTCCGTGGACTATTCCCCCGACAACACACTCGTCAAGAGTGTTCACGCCATGCTTAAAGAACCCTGGGTTTCAGATAGAGATGAAACAAATTAAAATGGGTTACAACGATGTGACTAATAAGATACATATGCGTGTCAAGAAAGGGGCTGAAATTACGTTCAGTCCGAAATTAAAAGATACATGTGTGTTGGGACTCGATCCGGAGAGTTATACCGACGATCCGGGTATTTACTTCCCCACAAAAATGGTTGATGTTCATCGAGGATTTTACGCTCTCTACGTCTACTGTGATCTCGTGGAATCGGTCGTTGCGGAAGCCACACTTGCACCCCTGCTAAGGATTGTTCCCTTGAAAGGAAAGCCTGCGGAGACAGTAGTTCGTGTTTTTGAGGCAATTCAGTTCAAACCTCTACAACGAAATCACTTCGGTGCCATTGAAATCGCTATTCGTGACGATGTGGGTGATGTTATTCCATTCAATCGTGGTCACTCTTGCTCTAAGACTTGCCCGTACTTCTTTGTTTTAACAACCCATAAAAGAGATCGAATATGCCGTGTACTCTCATTCTACACACACAAGATGAAACGATCTAAAAGTTTATATTGCCGTGAAAGCAACCGCCAACTATACGACGACTACTACACCGTTCAAGCGGGGAGCGCTCTTCCCGTTTTCGTCGGCGCTGGCATGCAACGGGGGCACGGCATTGGTTCCGATATCGGGCCGGGACTCTTTCGTCCAGCTCTACCGCTGATCAAGAAAGGAGCCGCTGCAATTGGAAAGCAAGCTTTACGGACTGGAATTGACTTTGAGGGTGACTTGGTGCAAGGGAAAAATGCAAAAGCAGCCGCCGTAGAACGGTCCGGGAAGGCTGCGGGAGAGTTGTTGAACAAAGCTTCCTCGTTTGTTGGTGCAGGCCCCGGGTACGCCGCACAAGGCTATAAAACGTAGAGTATCGACCAAAAGAGTTAGTTCAAAACGAGGGAAGAACAGAGCAACATCGCAATGCAGAGATATCTTTTCTTAGAATGGCTCTCGTACACGACAAATCCTGTGAGTGTGTAAAAAGTGAGCTCGATTTGTTTGCCGTGCCTCCCACTCCGCCTTATTCATCAGGAAAATGAAACTCAGCCACACTGTACATCTAACACACATAAAGGCTCTTGAGAAAAACACCGCAAAGCACCCTCTGCGACGCGTCGAATGCAAAGTGTTCTCAGTCATGGGCGCACATCTGTCTATGACACAGGCAAAGATTTTATTGTAAACTATTTGGGACATAGTATCTTTGACATAAGATGGGGGGGTGTCTTTAATCTCATAAAACAAGGATAGAAACCTCCGCTTGGAAGTTCATTTTGCATCGGCGCTGCCTTCTACAATAAACACCGAGTTTGAGAATATTGGGGAAATTGACAGAGCTAGAAACGTCTCGTTTGATTTCACATAATGAGGACTGATCAGACTATTACGATTCTGGAAACCGATGACTTTGTCGGACGAGTCTTTGGTGGTTGTCTTGCGAGTGATGATTTATGTAACCTTTGTGTCGTTTCACATCCGAATGCTTCTGTTTGTAACAACGATCCTAGCCACAAACCTGGAACACACTCGGGTGGCTATTTATCTGACCGAGGATGAAAAGAGAATACTTTGATTCGTACGGCTTGCCTCCGCTATCGGACCACTTGCGATATTTTCTCGATAGAAATACGAATGGATGGACAACTCAGACCAGACAACTTCAGGGACTTTCGTCGACAGTTTGTGGACAATATTGTAGATTTTATTTGTTATATCGGTGCCGAGGATGGAGCATGGAATTTATCGCTAATCTGTTTGATAAAGACACTAAAACTAACGATCGCTGTGTTTTAGAATTTGTCGACGGATTAATGTAATTGTAACTCGTGTACATATATATTTAAAGTCTAAACGCCCATTGTAACTTATCGTATTAAGCTACGGAGATTATTAGAGTGAATTTGAGAAAATGGTAATTGATGCGTGTTAATGTTTGCTTACGGAAAAAGAAAATAAAAAATATTCGAATAATCGGAATTGTTTACGATAAACACCTCAGATATAGTGTGGGTGAAAAACCTTTATACAGTTTCAGAGGATGGTTAACCTACAAAATAAAAAATAACAATAAAAAAGTTATTGAATATTGAATATAGACGATCTACAAAATAAAATAAAAATATAGAGTATAGACGGTTGGTCAAAAACAACGAATGGCCGGATACCACGTACGCGAAAGGAAATTTAAAAGGCTGGCTAAGAGAAGGGTTCAGCAAATGATAACTCACCGCTAACTCGCAAACTCAGGTCTCGGAATAGTTCGTATAATCCGTCTAGTCTCTATTCGGCTTACTCTTTATATACACGTAGCGTAACACCAAATAATACATTATTTGCGACGTGTGTACGCACAGTTGTTTGGTTCGAAATGCACGTAACGAGTATCACGAGAGGCATGTTTGTCGAAATTTGTGTAAGTATCCAGCACATCATTGAAGTGCAAAAATCGCAGACGGGTACTTAATTAACTCATAAAATATACCCAATTAAATCATGATAAAGTAGGATTTGTGTCAGCCCAGACTTTACGCGACAATTCTGTAAGATTCAGCAAAGCTCAGACGGTGCTTTGTGTACATTTGTGTACGAAAACGTCACGCAATCCTATGCATTCATCCACTTTTCTCCACTTCCGAAGTGGACAGAGTCTGTATGCTGTTCTTAATTCACCTACATGTATTTCACGAACGCGGGGCGCTGCTGTCGTGTTGATCGAAAACGAGGCGCCTTGACAAACATGGCATCGTCCTGCAAGGTGGTGTGGTCAAAAGACTTATCAACGTTACCAAAAATCAAGTTGTCTGATATTGAATGGATCTCCAAAAACATACCAATACGCACGGCAACTAGACTTTTACCCTCCTCAGCCATTCTTTCGTAGTTTTCCTCTTTTGGAAAAGTGTGGAAGTCAGGGATATACCCAGGCTTTTAGTCTTGAAAAACCCTGCTCGCCAGCTGGGCGAGTGCCGGAGCCAGAAAATCTACTCGCCCAGCCCGAAGTTCAGTCACCCGGCCGTTGGAGCCAGTCACCACAAACTTGCTGCTAGTTTATATAAAAATCATCATTTTGTGCACTGATGTCACCATCTATTAGGGGGACGCATTTTGTAGCCTACGGCGGTTAAAACCCGGTCTCCGAAACGGGTGAAATCTCGGAAGCTAGGATTAATCAAATTTACGCGCTGTGACGTATGTGTAACCTATGACAGACTGTCTACAAAACTGTGGTGCATTGCTATCAAACTCTGTTGTTAAATTACGATCTTTTTAAAAAATGTGCTGAAATTCCAGGGCGAAAACTTGCCGACTCAGTGATGCGTCGCTGCTTCGCGATCGTCGATAGGACAACTTGAATTCTTGAGTAAAAATAGTTTCGACTCAAATTACCTGAAATCCTCCTTAAAGTGTACGCAACATGACTCTAGTACCTCAAAATACATTTTATTATTATATCTTACTTGATTTCAGTGCCTTTAGTGCACAGCTCATATAGAAACACGTAAAAATTGAAAAAAATAATAATTATGTACAACGTCATGGGTTGAACCCAAGTCGTTCGGCACACTGTTCGGATCAGCAACTAAGTGTATAGAGTGAAGTGAAAGTAAAGTATATTTAGCGTCGAGAAGGTTCG
>NMRA01000207.1:25075-37979 GCA_002633005.1 Phoronis australis
TACTCGAAATGGAACTCGAAATTAGGTTTGGGATTTTCTACTCTACTTTTGGGCGAAATCAAGATAAGTGTCTATTATTCTATGCTCGAGTACACAATAACTTACGTAGATAATTTATTGCCCTTAGTTCACAGTTTGTAAACCCAATATTAAAGCAATAAGTTCGAGCTTGAACTCGAAAGTTCGAGTTTTTACTCGAGTTTGTAGCACGAATATAAGGGTCTTCAAGGGCAAACTTGAATTAGAAACTCCTATGCATAAACTATAATGTATTCGAGCACACTCTGATAACCAATTATCTTAAGTTTGCACAAAAGGAGCAGAGAAATTGCCAAAAATAGTTTCGAGTTCGTTTCGAGTACACAGATTAGAGACCGGGCCCTGGATTCCTGTTGTGGGAGAAGATCTGTACGGGAAAGATACAATACGGCCAATCCCGTTACCAGTACGCTGCGTCTGTTCTGAAGGGCCAGGCCATATAGTGTGACACTTCATTCCTCGCAAGATCAGCAAATCTTTTGCGTTCTTTTTGAAGCACTGCGGAACGGTTTGAAGTGTACAGCCACGGCTAAATACCGACATAGCGGCGAGGCTCGTGGTCTACTAGAAATTCCGCGCACAATGATTTTTCAGGACTGTCGGATATTATTGATAAATTGAATACATTACTGTAGAATTTTAGAACTGTGAGGTAAGGTATTTTTTTGCACAAATATACATGTATACACATCCATGGACTGGGCGCTTGTTTTAGCGAAGTCTGAAAACTAGTGAGGACGCTTATAGGGCATGGGCGCTTATTAGGACGTATGTTATAAAAATAATTTTGGCTAAAATGACATTGTACATTACAATAAGAAATCAGTTCCAAGAAGTATAGTATTTCACTTGCTATGAGTACATGGACCGGTCTTCCACCTTTCTCCCCTTTTCTTCGTTTCGGACTAGTCCACAAATTCTTTGTGCACGACCAAACACTGTTTTTTAACGAATCGCGTAACGGGTGACATGTACTGCATCGGTAGGGTCGCACTGTGCCGATGTTTTTTACTACCGGAGCATCGACACGATGACCAAACTGAACCTTAAACTCATGATAAAAACAGCACAAGGAGGAGGAAAATCATTCATATTCATCTGGGAAACGATATATAGTGCTTTTGCGCTCTGAAATTCGCTCGCCACCTGAGCGACCGGCAAGTCAACTTCTACTCGCCCAGCACCATTTTTACTCGCATTGGCGACTGGGCGAGTGGCTAAGTATATCCCTGGGAAGGATAGCGACGAGTTATTACTGGAATTGGTACGTTCAGGCACTGCACAGTACACCATGGCCAGGTGATGATATCTCACGAGGTTTAGTGTGCCTCGTTTTCGATCAGTATTTAAAGATGGCGCGGGAAGATGGCGCCTTCGTGAAATATGTGAATATACGGTTAACATGAAAAGTTTCTTTTTGTATCTGATCATGCGACATCTGTTGTTGAGTTAAGTGGTTATCTCCTTATCGTCTTTTATTGGTTATACGCGTTATCTGTTGTTAAGAAAAGAGAACAATCTACAGCGACGACAAGTGAGGCACGCGAAAGAAGGTAATCCACCTTTTGTTCTTGTTCAGGTAATCCCTATTTTGTTTCTGCTCTCGATCAGTTGAACTATACGAACATAACATATTCATATACGTCCGGGAGGGGGAGGGTATCACACTCTTACTTACCTGATGACGTCAGCAGTCACGTGATTTCCAATTCGACCTTCCGATTTTCTTACCGGTTACGCGTATGACCTTGACCTTTGATCGAGGTGCCTCTATTACGGGTCTAATCAAATCTATTACGTAATGAGGTGTGACGTCATTGACACTTCCGTCCGGTAGGCGGATGATGTCCTTTCAATTGAATCCGTCACATGTAACTTTTGACTTTCCCTTTCGGATTTATGACCTTAGACCCAGGACCCTCATAAAAAGGCGTCCTAAAGCACTTACCATGCTACTGATGTCACATACTTACGTGTCAATGTTTTTGAAATCTGCCAATCTTCTCTAGATATCATCCGGAAACGCTCTTCCTCGAAAAATACCGAAAACCCACACCCCCCGGCCCGCCTGATCCACAAGGGTGGGGAGCAATTTGAAATGTAGCAGGAACCATTCGCTATACCCTTATGCCTAATTGCATCAAAATCCGACTCGGGTTTTTGAGTTATCGACCTGACACTCGGAAAAAAAGACGACAACATGCGACCACATCTACTTGTGTACAGTAGGTGCAACTGCTCAGGTGTTCTTCAGGTAAACGGGTGCAGTTCTTCGTAAAGAGTGGGCATGAATATGTACATGAAAACTAAACATACCGAGCGATGAACACTCACAAAAATTCCAGCGCATCTCTCTGTTCTCTTGCTGTGACAATACTTGCCAGATGCGGATCTGCAGGTAACCTATTCCCTTCCTTGCATTTTTTTTCAGCTTCGTCGAAGGTCACTGGGCCTTGCACTTGTATCAGTTTGAAACAAAATTTGGGAGAATGTCGACAGTGAGCATACGCGAACCACCCGCGGTCTACTCTTGATCCACAATAGCCATCTATCGTGACTTTCCTGCCGTACCGATCGGCTGAAAAATTGCAGCAGCGGCAGTAACAACGTGTCGAGCAGAAACATTACATAAACAGACTCTCGTGCAAAGTCAATTTGAGCACACCGAGTGCAGCACTGGGTTCAAAATTGATATTCTACATTTGTATATATGCATTTCGAACTGAAGAATGGTTAGCCATTTCATATGATACATTCTGGCCTTAAATCCGTATGCTAATACCATCTTGTGAACTGAACAACAGTAAAATATTACTGGTGCCCATTTGTGTCACGACACATAAGGTAAAATGTTACTGGTGTCCATTTGGGTCACCATACAGGCGGTAAAATATTACGGGTGCTCATTTGGGTCACCATACATGAGGTAAAATATTACTGGTGCCCATTTGGGTCACCATACATGTACATGAGGTAAAATATTACGGGTGCCCATTTGGGTCACCATCCACGAGATAAAATATTACTGGTGCCCATTTGGGTCATCATACATGAGGTAAAGTATTACTGGTGCCCATTTGAGTCACCATACAGGAGGTAAAATATTACTGGTGCCCTTTTGGGTCACCATACAGGAGGTAAAATATTACTGGTGCCCATTTGAGTCACCACACAGGAGGTAAAATATTACTGGTGCCCATGTAAAGACTGAACGAGGCGCTGATGATGTCCACACAACTGACTTTTTACTGATCTTGTTACTTCTCAAACGAACCAGACTCGTCCACTAATTGGGAACTGTTCCACATTTTACTACATGAAGGTTGACAAATACTGCAGACTTCAGCTAATTAGCAGAAACGATCATTCCACAGGTTAACAGACTATTGCCCTGCTCAGTTTACTCGATTCAATCCCCAAAACAAGGTACAATATACCCCTGGGTGAAAGAATAAACGACATGGTAATCATTTTCAACGACAAATTAGGGACGGTACCTCTAGTCGGAGAAGTTCAATGGTCGAAGATAACTGATTGACCTGTCAGTTTTGTCAAAGGCCGAGATTTCAAAACTGTCAAACTTCACCAGAAAAAGTCAAAATGAGAAACGAGTTGATCCCACCCCTGCACCTCTGACGTAGCAACCAGTTATCACACGCGACGGTGAGAAAACGGAATATCTCCCACAGTGCTCCTAAGGCATCAAGTAATGGCTTCCACCACCAGCGTAAGACCAAGAATGTTGCTCACACTGCTGCAGCTGTAACATTGTAGCTGTAAACTAATACACCGAGGAAAAGTAAATAACCAAACCACGACGCTGTGCTTCATGTTTCGATGTTTTGATATTCCTCAATTCCATCGTCAGGTATGACACCGCCAGTGCAAAGAAGCAATAACAGACGTACAAAGGCGAGATGAATCCAAAACACATTACACACATTACTTCACATCACATTCCTTAATACAGTAATGGACACCCAACCTATGACATAGCTCAAGTTTGCATGCTCCAATGTTCCGGTTTAATGGCATCCCTGCATGATATTGCCTTATGAACAGAGCCTCACAGATTGACCTGTCACCAGGATTTTGAATGACGGCTTAATTGACCATTCCGAACCCAGCATTCGTGACACACCTTCGTCTGCGTATCCCAAAGCCGCCATTTTACCCGAGATGCAACATGCTGTCAGGCAAAGCTTGTTTTAGTTTATACATGTAGATTAGGATATCGTGCTATAAGAACGGTGAAACGGTGTTACCAAAGAGAATCCAAGACTATGATTTTAGACACCTGTTGCCTGTGAGATCACAGCAAAAAAACTGTTACAAAAGTACTGTATAATGCTAGATAGCAGTGGTTGCTGCCACTCCTGGTGAATGATACTGACTAAATGTTTTTGAATATTAAAAATCAACAGCATTGAAAATTATTGTAAGTACTTCGTAAATTTCATAGGGAGGTATCAGGAATGCATTACCCACATCAATTCTCGATTTTGGCTTGAAATTTTAATTTCTTAGCTTTGATTTCTCAGTTGCACACTGCGCACAGTCATTAACTTTGAGAGACCATATCCAAGTTTAACTGTTTAATGGGAAGATCTCTCACACCGAATTTAGCCTTCTAGTGACAAGATGTACATATTTTTTTACTGAAAGCACTCTCAATTAAAACGTTATGGCCACTGCCGTGCATTAATTTGTCTTGGACACAAATCTAGACCTACCGAAACTAAGTGCTTGCCTAGGACAAGATAGCTGAGTACCGGAGTTATGAGTCTGATTTTGTTATCAAAATCTTTTGCCCGAAGAAAAGCATGAACAGTGTAACGTTACTTTAATTAAATTGCGTAGAAAAGTCGTTGTAGCTTGAGGTATCCTGGTCAAGGATTTTCATACCGATAAGGTTGTATCTTGGCCAGTGATAATAGAGTGAGCCAACAGAGTACTATTTTTATCTTTCTTATGCTCAGTCAGTCTAGTGTATAATTTTGGTGGTCAGTCGTTCCGATATGAAACCCAAGTGACATTGTAGACTACATTTCAGTTTTTAATTTAGATTGAAGATTTTTCAAATGAGCAAGTCTCATGATATATTGTCTAAATAAGGCGATCAGTTTAATTTGAGGAGCAATTACTGTCAGTAGTATACCCAAGTGCCAATATAGGATGGCGGATGAATAACCCATAATTATATGGCAAATAACTGTAGACCTTTTCTTGCAAGTTGTGTTATCCGGAACGGCCCTTTTCCTGAGACATCCATCCGTTAATTTAGAATATAAATTCAAACAAATACGGGAAACAGGTGTCTTGCATATATCAAAGATTGTCTACACGTACACATGTGAAAACTAGGACAATGGCTGAATTAAGTGTTACACCGCCATGCAAGTAGACATATCTTAAAAGAATCTGTTTTATGTGGGGTCTCTAAAATTCCTGTCATTCCATGTTAATACCATCTCTAACCCAAATTGTGAGAAAAAACAGCATGGCTACGTGTCAGCTTTACCACCATCACAACCGCCAATAACCATAACAGCCGGCATTCAGCGAACCACCCATGGATGTAACCGACCACCTGACTCAAAACTGAAAATCTCACCCCATATCAAATAAATCCGATTCATTACAGCCAACTACGCCAAATAGGCTTATCACCATTCAGACACCTGTCTATATTCTAAAAGCTGAGGACTGGACTTCATTGGTCAACAAAGAATTACCCCGATGTACTTATCTTCAAGTCTCATATTTTGAAATTACAAAAAGGCCCAATACCTTACAGTATTCTCTGAAATGGGTAGAGATTGGATTATATAGCTTCGACTGGTAACAGAAGGACGGTTGTCCAACGCCAACAGCACAAAATGGGACAGATATGAATGTCTAGTTTCCGACTGCATATGCAGAGGTTGTTTTCTTCATTATATCCCCGTGGTAATTGGCAACAGGGGTGTCTGCATAGACTCTGCATACCACTGCTTCAGCGCCTGAGTTGTGGGAAGAAAACGGAGAAGGGCTATACCCTTGACACAATAGTCTTTGGTGAAAGGTTCTATACTAGTTGTCCTAGCCAGAACAATAAATCTTTCCGTCGAGGTAGAATGTCTCACTGAGGGTGTCTAGACTATGTGTCACGGATGACTGGGCATTCTTAGGATCTTTTCGACACGCCTGTGTATTGAACCAAACACCGCAAAACTATAGATTTTAACTCAGTGAAAGTATATATTTTATGAAAGTAAAAAGATGGTAAAATGTGAGTGTCAACCTTTGAGCAATCTGAAATTAATTGGGTCACGTGACCATGTCTTTTTAGTAAAAGCAGAAGGCCCATCGACGGCAGAACGACATCAATAACGTGAAAAGTTTCTTTCAATACATGTCCAGGATGAAATATCAAAAACGTTGTTGCAGTTTTCTAAATTATAGTTTCGCATTCATTTAAAGCATTTTTCCTGAAAATCGCAGATTCATTTTTGATGATAGCAACTCATAAAAGCGTTGAACATTTTAAAACGACTGTTCACACCGCTTTATAGAAACGTAATCACCAACCCGCACCAAGATTTTCCGAAGATGGCAAATTTGAACACTTTCTAGGATCCTACTGACCTAGCTCAAAAGGGGTGTAACTCGCCAGAGCCTGGTTCGAAATCCAGATGTCGTCGACATAACGCAGACGTGAGATGCCGACTGTCTAAAAATAGAGCCATCTTAAGACGATTGAGATCACTATGAATTCACAAACGCTGACTTAATCTGCTGATACATGTACATGTATGAACACCTGTACAACATCAACAGCTGATTTCATAAAGGTGGTTAAACAAAACCAGGTTTACGACTTAAACCTGGTCTTCCTAAACGTGGTCTAACCTTCGACTTTGTATTTAACCAACATGGTTTAAAAGCCTGGTTTTGTTAGACCAGAGAGCGGTTTTAGAAAAACCAGGTTTAAAGTATCTAAGCCACCCTGCTGTGTCGATCTGGATTAACCTAACAAAGAAACTATTGAAGTTCTTCAATGAAACCTTGATCACGTGGGTATACCATGGCACACTAGTAGAAATATTGCAGACATTTGTGAAGAAGGTCTAAAAGCTTTTCTCATGAGGAAAAATATAATGTCTGTCCACTACACGTACACACATTAAAGTACATGCTCACGATTTGCCGCAACATGATAAATGTCCGAATTTATTTCCGTCCCATTTTATTGTTTATTTTTCGCGGCCAAAGGGCGGGGGGGCAAGACCCCTTCCTGGCAACATTAGACTAGACCAATGGAGGTGGAACTCAGAAGAATCAGAAGATGTTGTCTTCAGACAAACCCGTAGCGCTTACGACGATGACGCCCTGCTCGAACAGTTATATTCTGAGGAATCCGTAGGACACCATCCAGCACGTACTGGTCTACCCATAGGCGGATCCACGGGGGTCAAAGGGTCCGGACCCCTTTTTTCCCTTGATTTTGGCGATATCAAATCTATAATTTTCAAATTGTCGATTTGTTCCACCCTTTTAAAAAGTCCTTGGCTGACATCCCCCCCTTTTAAAAATTGTAGATCCGCCCCTGCTACATTTGATCATGTGTCGTCGTAAAACTGAATAGTGAAAATGGTCCATTTTTGCTTTAAAACTGGGTCGTATATGCACACTGCGGCATCATTCAGTTGCACCTATATCACGCAAGTCTGTCATATTTAACAGTTAAACCTGGGTCTGACCAAGTCTAAATTTAAACCTGGTTTAAGATTTTAATACAGGCCTAAAGAATAAGACCTCGTTGGTGAAATGAAAACTGGCTTAGACCAGGTCTAAACTGGAGTTAAATCGGGTTTTACTAGACCACTGGTCAAAAAGTTAAGCTACCTTTATGAAATGCAGATTATCTTTAAACCTGGTCTAAGTCCAGTTTAAACCAGGTTTAACTTTAAACCACTTTTACGAAATGGGCTGCAAGGGTCCAACATTGGCTTAACCAGTCAGCACATCACTGGCAAACTCTGTCTCGGAGAGATGATCGCCTCAATAGCGTGGCCAAAGGAAACGCTTGGAAACACTGAAATGTGTGGAGCTGTTCAACATATCTGTTGATTCCCAGTCAACTTGGTACGTCTGATCCATGCACTAGTGAAGACGAAAGGAATTTTTTCACTTTCCAGAAACCTGACGACCTCATCTCGTTGTGCTGGATTCACGATCATCCATAGAAGAAAGCCTTCATCTCCAGCGTCGACCTCAGCACTGGCCCATGTGCATAACAACTTATTGTACCTGAACCCATGGACATAGTACGCGCACTTACAATGTGGTTCATCTCTCTCCTGACAACAGAAGACGAGCTATGACCCATAGCCATCTGCTTCATATACGGAGCCCAAAATTGAAAATGCCACCCACACATTGATTGATGAAATGGCAAAACACGACAATACACGTAGTTAATCCTGCACAAGGCTCATTCCTTTATACACGACAGCAGTGTCCTTTCCCGTTATTCTGGACAGCAATTATAATAGTCTAACTGGGTGCCATATTAATAGAGATGCTGACTCAACCAAAATGAATTTACTGGTGATTTTTCTATTATGCATTTGATATGAAATCGATCTGCCGTAACGAGAGCACTAGTTCAAATTCAAAGTGAATCGCGTGGACCTGACACACGTTTGGTTTAGGCAACCTTAATTTTCCAATTGCTACACCATTTACAATTCAGTCGAGATTCCTCAGATGTCAAACCATCTGAATAAGCCTGGTATCAAGCTACTGAAGCTCTGCTTTCCACCAGTCTCCTCTAATGACAGCAATGGCCACAACCAAAAAAACAACTTTATAACTCCTTTGACAGTCTTTAAGGGGAAGCGAGGTCTTACAGAAACCAGTTATTGATGTAATGCCTTGAGGGCAGATATCTTGTTCTTCTGAAAGAAGAGTCGTATAGATTCATTTACCTGCTGTGTTGTAAAATGGACAATCTTCAAAAATGAGGTCACTTGCTGCGACTCCCATTCCAAGCAGAGCAAGCATCCATGGTAAACGTTCCTTCTTCATATTCTGAAATTAAAATGAATACGAGGTTTGACTAGAAAGAGTGCGAGTAACAGGGATACACGAAAATGTGGTTCAATTACTTCCAAAGGGAAGTTAGTGCCTTTAGAAACAATTGCCGTTCTGTCAGCTTTAACAGATGCCTAACTTACAGCAGGCATCCTCCTGTTAACATGGCAGTAGGGGGTACGCAAGGTTTGTGTCCTTGACCAGAATCTTTACAACTAATACGGCGATAAAAATGTTTCTAACTGCAGTACTTACGGGATGCAGTTAGACACATACCGTACGATTCGTTTACTGATTAATCTTTCCAATTACACTTCGGTGACAGCGATTGGTTCTTCTTTAATTTCAAATCACATAACCACGCAACCGATCACGTGATTTGCACCGGAATTCACCGGATTAGTACCAAAAGTAAACAGCACATTTACATTTCGGCTAACAGTATGCACAAATGTTAAACACATTATTCTTATCATTACAAATTTGATATCACTAAAATCAAGGAAAATGGGAGTCCGGACCCCTTGACCCCCTTGGATTCCCCTATGTGTAGACCAGTTCATGCTGGATGGTGTCCAGCAGATTTCTCAGAATACGACTGGTCGAGTAGGGCGTCATCGTCATAAGCGCTACGGGTTTGACTGAAGACAGCATTTTCTGATTCTTCTGAGTTCCAACTCCATTGCTCTCCGATTTAATGTTGCCGGGAAGGCGTCCTGCCCCTACCCCCCTTTGGCCACGAAAAATAAACACTAAAATGGCACGAAAATAAATTTGGACATTTATGATATTACGTCTAATCGTGAGCATTTACTTTAATATGTGTATACGTGTGTTGGGCACAGACATTACATTTTTCCTCATGAGAAAAGCTTTTACACCTTTTTCGCAAATGTCTGCACTGATTCTACTAGTGTGTGCCATTGTATACCCACGTGATCAAGATTTTAATGAAGCACTTAGTTTCTTTGTTGGGTCAATCCATATCGACACAGCAGGGTAGCTTAGATACTTTAAACCTGGTTTTACTAAACCGGCTCCCTGGTGTAACAAAACTAGGTTTTCAGACTTTTAAACCACGTTGGTGAAATGCAAGTTAGGTCTAAAATTAAACCACCTTTATGAAATCGGCTGAATGATTTTTGGTTTCCCGCTGCCTGACGTCCTCAGTGGAAGACGTTGACCAGTTGAAATTCTACATGTATACGTAATGGCGGATAGTACTGATTTTGTAAGTTACGAAGAGCTAGAGGGCGAGCTTTGATTAACGAGTATTATGAAGACAGGTTTCTGAGATGGGAGTGAATACTACACTGAGGCCATAGGTGAATCAGATGAGAAGTTAGACTTCACCATGTCGGCAAACTTTCCGTGCCTGAGGCCGTTCGAACTCGACTCTCCCGCATCTGCGTCTGCGGCAGACAATTCTGAGTTCAGTAGGGTAATTAAATCTTTTTTTCTGAATCACGAGTAACTTGTGTTTCGTACTGCAAATCTTACCGGAGTTTTTACCGACTGTCGAAGCCCAGCTGCGGATAGCTGGCGGAGAATCATTTCAGTTCTTCGAATGCCTAGTGCGTTTGTCAGGAGCTATCATATTTATTTATTCGTTTAAAATTCTTTAAACATAATGGGTGACCATTTCAGTGAATACTTCGATTTTCAAGAGGGCCCAGTTGGAAATAATTACATGAAATAAAATACGGATAGCTGTGCACGATTAGATTGAAAAGATTAATGAAATAAGTAAATTAGTTATAAATTACTTACTATGTACAATAAGATGAATAAGAAAGGTAGTTCAATAATGATGAGCTGAGGCCTACAGTCCCTATCCGTGTACAAAGTCCTAGTATTTCTGTTTGAAGACGTGCCTGATGAGGAAACGTGCAGAATAAAGCTCATCTCGGACACTACAGACTGGTTGGATGTCTCAATGTTTACAATTTGTCTCCCATGTTCCTTTCTAAAAACATCACATAAATTGGTATTTTGCTTATGTTGCTGAGCGGCATTACGAATGCGATCGATCACGACAGTATGGTGAGTTTCATTAAAGTGCCGTATGATCTTCTTTGCGTCATTGTCGCCATGGATTTTTAAGGGGAGTCGTGACAAGTAGTCAAGAGGATCTTGATCGTTCATGCCTGGCTAATATACCAAATCAAAGTCATTATCTTGCAGATCAATGGTCCACTTTTCTATCCGTGCAGGTGGTGCGTAACTTCGTTTCGCAAACACAGGGATGCGTGGTTTCTTTTACGATGTTGAATAGGTGTGCTCCAAGTAAGTAGATACCATTTGATAGCAAATGTGTCGTTCAACCTTGACCGTCTCAGGTGCGTGTTGCAGTCCATCGTTTGCGAAGAGTTCTCGATACCCGGTTTTCCGAACTCGGCTTTGGCTTTGATGAAAGTGAAAGTGTAGTGCGCGGCACTGTGGGAGTAACTTTAGTGCGCTCTATCTGATCGCGTCCGGCCATGAGCAACTCATACCTCTGGTTCAAACATCTCGAGATGTCCCCGAAGTTCTTACAGACAGCCGACGAAAACTAGCCCCTTAGGACTCATTTTACTACAGGGAGTGCTAAAAGTACTCATGTTTTTGGACTGTACGCTTTGGTCTAGCCACTTCTTCACGCTCCTGTGCAAGCAGTTTGGAGTGAGCCTGTGCTCCTGGTATACCGTCCTGATGACAAGGATGTTTGGCTCTTTAAGGAGCCATCCGTTTGGATCTCATGAACGCCTAGTGCTTCGAGTGTAGGTCGTAACAGCAGTGGCGGTGACCCGGTGCGTCCAGTCAAAATCGTCAACTATGATGGAGTTGTGCACGAATTGATGGTTGTTGCAAAACAGCCTTTCATTGGTACAGTGGCGGATCTAGGATATCACAAGGGGGGGCCCAACATTTTTTCCGGCCGTAAGCATTTGCGCCAACCACGATTGTAGATGCGCATAGCACCGAATGGGGGGAGGTCGGAAGGGGGGTTTGCCCCCCTCCCTCTCAGGAAATTTTTCTGATTTTTCCTCTAAAAATCAAGCATTTTCCTTGATTTCTGAAGTATTATCCAAGAAAAAAAGGCAAAAAAAAACACAAAAACACGTGTTACACAGGAAAAAATGCGAACACCACAGATTCGAACTCACGATCTGGCTGCTAGAACGCGCGTGCTTTAACACTACACCACCACGATATCTCTACTAACCTGCACCTAAGAGACCTACTTGTTTATGGTCCACAGCATTTGCGCGCGAAACCTACTTCTTTTTGTAATGCTTATTACGCGTTTTATATATTGTGCAATTGGTTCTTAACAAATGTTTTGTATTTACAATAGTCATCAAATGCCCAAAAGACCAAATCCGTTTTTCGTGTTGGCAATAATGACGGGATTGCTTTGGAAATCGTCTTAAGTTAAGGTTTGACAAAGAGAGAATTAATGAGTTTTTGAGTGATTCACTAAGGTTTAGATTAAAATTCACATCTTACCAACAGCTTCTGTTTTTTCATCGTCACTCAGGTTCCATTTTCTTTAAAAAATGAAGTAAATTTTCTTCATTGCACAGTGGAGCAGACGACGGAAACGGAGTCGTAGTGCGCAGCGCCACTGCCGGTCGCCTGGGATATCGCAGGAGAGCCTACACTTAGCCGTAGTTCCGTTACGAATGCGCCGTGTTCCGAATTTGACACTTGAAATTAGGTTTGAGTGATTCACTAAGGCTTAGATTAAAATTCACATCTTACCAACAGCTTCTGTTTTTTCATCGTCACTCAGGTTCCATTTTCT
>NMRA01000207.1:38231-54262 GCA_002633005.1 Phoronis australis
AACATTTCCCTACGCTCTTGCTGTTTTATTTTTTTGCGGCAGCCAGGGGGGGGGGGGCCGGGCCGCCTGCCCCCCCCTAAATCCGCCTATGTGGTAGTATACACTGCAGGTTTCTCAGTGGTTGGCCACAAGACATTTACTTCACAGTGGTTGCTGAGCAGTGGTGGAAAGTCTTGAACTGCTGCTTAACCATCAAGGTGGCATCAGCACCGATGTCTGGTGCGTCATCTATCATAAGCGCAATCAACTGTCGTTGCTTGGTCAGTATTGGCATGTCTACGTTTGACACGAGGTTTGAAAAAGTTATCATCCGAACTGGTGCTAGAGTGATCGTTGTCTTGCGGGATATGTTTGATTCGATATTGTTGAGTTGCGTGACCTTCAACATGTAGCTTCAGTCGATAAACTAGCAAAGTGGTTACATCAGGTGCACCTTCTGCCATATGCGGGGCAGTCTCTTTCCTTCGGGTGAGAACCACATTGTACACACTACTTGTATGGTACTGTCGGTACTTACTTAGCAGGTGACGACTTTAAGTATTTTCTCGAGTGCGGATTGTTACTCTTCTTCTTGCCAGTGTGCTCAAAAGCAGCTGGTGTTTACTCACACGTATTTGGTTCACCTGATTGTCTGTGTCTCCTATTTTCCCGACATCTTGTAAGACTGCTAATGGCCACTTCTTTTTGCACTAACGGAATATATTTGAACTTTGGTAATTTGGGGCTACAAAATGTAGAACAACCTTCCTGGTGCTTCTCTCCAGTAGACACGTGGAGAGTGAAGCGCTAACTGGTCCATAAGCGATGACCTACATGTAGTTTACGTAGAGAACCTGGCGGATGACCTAGTTTACGAACCACACTTAGGTCCGCGTGCATTCCAATTGGTCTTTGAAGGGGACCTAAACACAATTATAAAGGAAAATTTAGGCGGATAACGCCCAAAAACGATATACTGGCAGCGTTTTTAGTCGCCCGTGGGATGTACCCTGGGGGCCCTTCTATCGGCGTCTGTTGACCATCTGATCCATTTCGCTAAAACCTCGTTCGCATTCAGCTGTACTGAAAGGAAAAGTCTTAATGCATCATGTAAAAAGATGGTTGGCTGCGCCTACGTGCGTTTATGCCCTACAATAACGTTACGTACGGTGCGTAGGCGCTACGTTCAAATGCCAAAAGATGGCTGGCTGCGCCTACGCCCTGCGCCTACGCCCCACTACAGCACTGAAAATCTGGAAATCAATCGACACTTGCCTTGCCCGTTACAGCCGTTTAAGTGAAAAAAAAATCAAATAAACGCCATTTCTTACGTAATCCTCGCCTTTTCTAACAAAGAAAACTTGTAGTCGTTTCGAAAACAATACGCTCGTGACACGCGTCCGCGCCATTTCTTAAATATTTGCGACATCTCTCGGGAGATTATGATAGCTTGGCAGCAGCAAAATTTGTTCTGAAATTCGGTTTGCTGATATCAAAATTCTAAAAACTTATAATGAAGTGAAACCAGTTCCAATAATTTGTTGTGTCGTGTACGTAACATCGTGAAAGAACAACAGTTGATTGAAGATTCGACGAAAAAAGAAACTGGCCAATTGGTGACGCAATATTTCACGTCGCCAAAAGCCGACGCAGAAAATCGCTACAAAACTTTAGCAGCACAATAATTTTCCAGAACCAGAAAATAATATTATTTACTCAAATAAGTGTGTAGTTTTTGATAACACTAATTTTGAGTCATATTTTACCTGGTCAGTTTTTACCCACATCGGCGAAAGCTGTATATTTCGTATGCAGCTTTACACCAAGGCTAGCTCTGCCTGGGCTAATTTCACGTACCGGGATTTTCCGTAGATAAGCCCACCCAATGAAACGTGAGTGTTTATTCGGAAAATTATGCTACAACTTCTGGTGTGAAGTGCTCAGACAGGGGAGGCGTTTATCCGGAAAATGTCCTCTTAAAAGTCCACTCAGCGTCTACTTTTAAAAAATATGGTTTTGTGGATCATTTTTCTTTTATAAAAAACGAACGAAGTGTTGACGAACCATGTAGTTATTAACTTAAAAATTAAAAAAAAACAGTTTCATGCAAAAAATAATGACATTTTCATAGCAGCCGAGGTTATTCCTTTGTAGCTGAAATTTTCATTATAAAGTGTTTTGCCACCAGTCAATCGATATTTCTTAGTATATCAATACTTGTCATTTGCGAAATAGTTCCAAAAGCAATCGTGGAGTCGCATGCATGATATTTGTTTTAGTAGAAAATTCTCGTTTACTAGTAAACGTTGCTTGGGTCTACTTCGTTACAAAATGAATAGAGAAAATCCTACTGAGCGCAAACATTCATTTTCTTTCCCCCAATCTAGCTAACGCGATGTAAATTTTCATTTGTATCCTGGTGTACATTTGCATATGGTGAGTATACTCATGTGGATGCAAGAGTGCTGCATGTAAACCAGCCATCATCTTTGGTTAAATCATGGTTAGTTGTTTCCGAGGTAGGCCTACCTTGCACATCCAAAGCTTTCAATTCTGTAGAAAAGCCACTTTACAGCTGACACTCATTACAGTCTTCCACTGTTAGAAAGATGTATATGCGCATGCAAAACGCGAGACAAGTCTCGAGATTGTGCACGTGCGCCTATCGGGCGTTTCTTTTGTGTTCGGTTGTGGTCCACGACTTGCGCCAATGAGACAAATATAAAGAACTTTCATGTTACGATGGCACTGCAAAAATGATTGTTTTGAATGCTAACATAAACAAAGAGATAAACCCCAAACTTACAGTTTGTAGCAAAAACGAGTTCCCATACCAGCCACAACACTATTTAGCCATCGTGCTTTTGAAAAGTATATTTAGCACCGACCTTTGGGGTCACCCAGTTGCCTACGCTGTGTGCCACTTTGATACCGTTTTGGCACTGTCCCAGCATCGGTTGCTATATCAGTCTGTTTTGTATTTTAACAACCCGGTCTATGAAAGTCAACATATGTACAGTATCGCACAATTTTGCGCTATTTACGAAGCATGGTTTTCACTGCAACAAAAATGCTATTTTTGTATTTGGCGCGATATAGTCGGTGGGCCAGATTTTGTAGGGCCTCTAGAAAATGGTTTTTGTGAGTACTTTAGGGGGGCAATTTTATTTTGGTGTTTTTTAATTCCTTTATTAGAGTGTTTTCAAAATCTAAAAAGTTCCCACATATAAAGTTGCACATTTTTGAGAAATTTGAGTTTGAAGTTACATAATAATCACCAAAGAGCTTAGTAAACTTATATTTGTAAAAACAACAGTTTTGGTGACTTTTTTGTAAAACAAGTAATATGGTCCCATCAGTGCCATTGTATTAAACAATATTACACTCACATTACACGTTTTACTATTGTAAATTAATTGTAAACAGTGAAATTTAAAAAACGTAAAGAGACACCTAGTGGCCAAAATGCAAACTAAGTCTGAATGTTACTAGGAAGTTATTCTGGCATTGTCAGGCAACAAAAATAACACAAAACACTTGAGACTGGGCAAAATTTGTGCCTCAATGACTAAAACATTGACTAATGGTGTAAAATACAGCTTGTTTGCATAATACACCAGAAATACGTTATAGTACAAAAACAATATACCGGTAGTTGAATGATCTCTGTGAATGTGCACAAAGACTGTATGAAAATAATAGATTATTCTGACAGCGTTTATCAAGCAGTATGAGACAAATACATGACAATGATCAAAGTATGTACTTTCTATGACTTAATCAACAAATAAAATTAACTTTTTAATACAAAAAAGGAAATAACGGGGTTGGAGGTCTATTTAGGGTTGACTTGTCAAAGAACTATCCAATGTTATGCAGTCAGTGTTGCTGATGTTACTACAGTTGTCACAGCTGCACATTTCTGTACAGTTTGACCCAGCATTGCAGCACAAACTCAGTTTCCCAGCACACATGTTCTTTTTGCACTTGCAGCGTTCATCGTTTAGTACTGTCAATGGAGATGCGGTCATTGCCATACATATTAACTGCAAAGCTCCACCGCCAAGGAGCCAACTATGGTCGATTAGAGAGGGTACAGCACTGCACACTGGTGATTAACCCGCAGGCAATGAAGGGTCAAACACTAAGTCCTTGTTTGGAGGCGGGCACTATTTGGGCAAACGTTTGATTCAAAATATGTTATAATGGGCTGTGTTAATTAGAGTCAGCAAGTGAATTATTGAACACTAGCCTCAATTCACTTTCGTATCTCTTAGTCGGGCACAAACTACAACAGTGAGTAGCTTCAACAATATTTCTTAAGATTGCCTGTCCAAATAACTTCATGCACACCAGCTTTCTGAAGAACAGCTTCAAAGTCTTGCTTTAGTTTTGAAAGGCAAATGACATCTCCTTGTGTTAGAAGCTTCGATTCAATGAACTCCAAACAAAACTGTAGAAAAACATCTCTGAAAACTGTGAATTCGTCACTCTTCACAATCGTTGTCTTTCTATTTTTTATAGCATGATGATCTGTGGTACTTGGCTTCTAAGACACAAGGTCTTTATCTTTGAATTTCATTTGCATATTCAGGGCTCTGGACTGAGCTGTTGCTTGCGATACAAGTCCAACTGAAAAAAACCCGAACTGTTAACACTAATTTAACATTCAACTATGAGTGAGTTGGCATGCAACTTTTTCAGACGGACTTATCAGGCACTGATCCACCACCAGCCTAACAAATTTACATGCCGTCTGATCTGTAGCCTAATAATGTTGATCGTCTAATAATTAGATCAGTTGATGCAACTGAAAATAAATCAACTGATATACCAGTGCAGTGATTGAAATTTAATTTTTTTAAATCAGATGCTCAAACCATAGTCAATCGATTTACACTTAAGGTAATCGACGTTTGACGAAATGGACAGTGGCTTCCATCGTCCTCAAATTTCGACGGCGACGATGGCCACTTAGGCACTTTAATTTAATTATCATTGCAGCTACCTAAGTAATTAATGTTTACAAAAAATTGAGACTACGGCAGGGGATGACGGCCACTTGGGCATGTTGTTTGCAACCATCTACTCCATTTAACCTTCTCAAAAATTTTTGACTTAAAGTGCTTTAAAATCACACCCACAGTATAACGCCATAGGATTATCCCTTAGCGCAAGCAGTGTCGATGTGGCAACTGAATGGAGTGTTCGAAAAACAGGATTGCAGGAGTATTTGTTTAAACTGGGAACAAATGAAAACATTAACGACCTCCTCAGAGGCATCTCTCTACGCGGTACTTCTAAACTTATAGGAACATAATTTGCCGAAAAGTATCCGGCATATGAAGTACCTATGGTATGATCATCGTCTCTACTGGGTCAGCAGTATTGTCTAAGGCCTAGGCAGCCAAGGGGCTGAACAAGTTAAAAAACAACTGGTGATAATACTGAAACACACATGGAAAACACCAAGATGTATTTTTAAAAAACACGTACCTGTTTTTGAAAGCTATACTTCTTTCTCTTTCTTGAAATGTGGCCCATAATGTACTTTTCCTGCTAACAAATGATGCACTCATGTTTCAGAATGTTCCTATCTTGTTCAGGTTAATTGGGTGTTTCAGATTTTGGAAGTGATTGATTTTCTTGGGAAATCTTGGATAACATCTGTATCACTTTCAGCAACTTCAGCTTTAGTACTACTGTTGGTGCCTTGAAACGTTGCTATGCCGTTCTATGTCCTTTCAATTTTCTGGTCTGACACTTGGTATTCTAGTCTATAGCACTCAGCAGTATACTGTGTAGGCTACCAGGGCATGCAGCTGTTTTCTGCACAAACGTTTGTGACACCTCTTCTTCTTTTTGATCTACTGATCTACAGAGTTCCACAGTCAATCAGCTTTCGTCAGGAAGCTTTCCTAAGCTTCTTTAGGCTCTGACATCACAATTTTGTGCTGTTTGATAAACCTTGAATTATACAGACATCACATTCCATGGGAGCAGCCATATTGAAGTAACTAAGCACAACAATACAATCTGGCTCTCTGATTGGTCAATTCACTAGAAAAGCGCCATCAAGTGGCAGGAATATGCATCATATTTTGTGCAACAAAAACACCTTTTTTTAAAAAAATGTGCAAGTGTAGACGTGGGAACTTTTTGGAATTTGATTTTTAGTTATATTATCTAGCCACATAGAAAAAACTAGGTTGCCCCCCCAAAGTACTCACAAGGATGAACGCTATGAGATCTGGCCCACCGACTAATAGGCTTAAATTATGAGACGTTTCTTAACGATTCGCAGCCGAAATGTTATTTTTTTGAAGACAGAAAGAGAACATTTCTCCTGGGAATGCTACTTGGTGGCCGTGTGTTGATGGTTTCGACCACAGGCTGTGGTGCTAGGCGTCTAGTGTGGTAGTGTAGTTAGTAGTAGTATCTGGCTCTGCTTAGTGCTCTGCTTTCAGCTTTCGCCGCTGTTCAGTTTCGACTGTTAGTACTGTACATGTAGCTTCTCCCACAACAAGACTCGTACAGTGCCTCCACGCGGCAACACATGGACTGGGTTTACTCAGACTAAACTGTGCGGGATCTGGTTGGAGAAGGGGGTTTTCTGTCTTTAGCAGCCGCTGTTGTTTCGAACGATATGAGATGCCGAAAACTTTGTTGGAAGCATTCTCTGTTCTCGGATGATTGATCAGTGGCTCTAGAGTGGGAGGCCTCTCTAACCCAATCATCCCCTTTTGGGGCGCCTGGTCAGGAGTATCTTGACTTAGACCTCTTCGGGTCCGATTGACACCCCTTGTCTCTGGTTGGGTGACGCGGGAGACCTTAAGAACTAATACCCTGGTTCTTGAGTCTTAAAGCAGTTGCGGCTGGTGGTAAACAACACAGAACTTTGCGTATCAAGTAATATTGGGCAAACCGCAGTGCACGGAGTAGCGCCTGCTGCACTAGGGGACAAGCCTCCGCACGGTTAGCCCTGGGAGTTTGCGAGGTTCTGGCACTTGGAGGTAGACATATCGAACATGGAAAATCCATTTGCAGCAGAAGCCCTTTCGCTGGGGGTCATTATGCTCGCTTGGAGGAACCAGGGGAAGGAGCTGTTAAAACCAGTGTCAGACCCTATAGATTGCGGATGCAGGAAAGCCTTTGGCTGGGCCTTGTTGCCACCCTATGGATAGGGTGAATGCGGATGCAGACCTGAATCATAACCTTTACTTGCTATATGGATCCACAGCGAAAACCAATAACCCACCCTGGTCAGGGGTCAAGGGACCAGCGCACAGGGCAGTCGAATGCAGTCTTTGCGGCCATGGACGTCCGCCTCAAGGACTCCTACCTAGGAGTTTCTATAAGGCTAGTGGAAGAACCCCTACTGTGGTCGCTTGCTCTGGGAAATCACTGGACTCTTCTATGAGAGTGGAAAGTGAGATTGCCAAGCTTGTGAAAGCGGCTAGTGTGGCTGCTGACGCGAACCCCAAACCCGTGCCCCGGACACTCCTCACGGAGCGAATGGTGGCGGAAAGACTTCAACTGGGTTTGATGGCAGCTCCCACTGATTTGCTCTCTGCTGCTCGGCGGAAAACAAAGCGGGCTCGCCAGACGGCTCAGAAGAAGCATGAAAACCTAGAAATCGATGTTCAGCAGGGTGTTAAGCGCCCCACGTCTGACAGCTCGACTCCTGGGACATCCTCAAAACCTCACCAAAGTGGCTAAAGTGGATAAACTACCTTATGCTAGCGTGGCTAAGAAAGCTCTTAGTGTCTTTGTGGCTGCAAAGGCTGGTGAGCCACCACTAAATGAGGACGAGGCTATCTGAAGCGCCGACTACAGATGGCATTTGTCAAGCCTCAGCGACCCCGTGTCCCGCTTCATATCAAGTCTTGAAAAGGGCAACCTGGCGATTGCCTTTAACAACTCAGCTACTTTTGACTGGGTCAAACTTGAGTGTACGGAACTTACACCTGATGGTTCTGAATCTCACAGGTCAGGGTACCACGTGATGGGTCCAGGCGATTTACCTCCTGTGTTCAAGGCCTTCTGTCATGTGTCAGAGGAAGTTGCCTCTGATAAGGATGAGTTCTTGTTGGTCCTTAAGGAGAGCAACGATGACCTGGATATGACAAAGGTTCATGTGGTATCAATGACTGCCATCAAACCAACGTCAAAATATCCCTCTAAGAGATTTACTATTGTCCTAGCGTTCGGTTCTCCGTGGGATGGATTTTCGTCCCTGGTGCGGCTTTGCTGGGAGTGTGCTTTTTAGAGCTAGGAGCAAAGGCAGTAAGGGGGCCAAAGCCTCTTTCCAGGCCTCAGAAGGGATGTCAACCTCGGACATGGAAGCTGACAGTGCGCCCACCACAAAGTCAGCGGAAATGGACCATCCAATGACAAATCTTCTCTGGCTCCTTCCCTACTTACGAGTGGTGTGGAGTCTAGGTATATAGTCACTGGTATATTCTTAACATGATGAAATGAATCATGAGGTTAAAATCTGGCAGATAAATATGCACCGGGCCTACAACCCATCAGTGCTTCTGCAACAGACGCTTGAGCACAATACCCTATTCATGGCCTTCGTACAAGAGCCGTGCTGTCGAAGAAGCGCGATGATGAACACTCCTAGGAATCTTATATTGCTTCACTGGGTAACAACATCAAGCCCAGGGCTGCGACTCTGGTATCCAAGGACATAACCTCAAGAATCCTTCCTGAGTTTTGTGACAGGGACATTGTGGCAGTGTCCTGTGATACACTAAGACCAAATGGTCTAATATGCGCAGTATGGTGGGTCTCAGCCTATATGCCAGGGGACTCCGCCGAGAGCCCACCCCCACCTAAACTGCAACAAATCACCAATCACTGCAGAGCCAAAAATATCTCTTTGGTTATCTGTTGTGATGCCAATTGCCAATTCACATCACAAGTTGTGGCACAGCACCGACACCAACCCAAGAGGTGAGGCACTTCTAGAGTTCATTGTCAGCTCACAACAAGAGCCATGAGTCCACATTTGTTGTCAGAAACCGGAAGAAGATTATAGACCTTACTCTGGTTAATTTGCTTGCTGTTGATTGGAGAGTGGATTCTGCACCTTCTTTATCTGACCACAGATACATCAGGTTTGAAGTGGCGACTTCCGTTGTTCCACTATTTACTGAGAATAGGAATACCAATAAGGTGAACTGGGAACTCTATTGTTCAAAGGTTTCCAAACTCTTCCTACTCTAGAAACAGCAACTATCAGGACTCGTTCTGATGTTAACAAATTGGCAGATGAAATTAACAATGCCCTGACCAAGTCATTAGATATTTCCTGCCTTAAACGCTGTATTAAGGTCACTGGGAAACCAAAACAACAGATTTGGTGGACCAAAGAACTGGCAGCACTTCGGGGTAAGGTACGTAAAGCTCACAGAGCGGCAATTCGGACTGACACTGACGAGTGCTGGGATGCATATCATCTTGCCTATCGTATGTTTAAGTCTTCCACACGCAAAGCAAAGCGCAATTCATTGAGGAATTTCTGTCAGCAAACTAACAGCTTCTCTGCATCTGCAAGGCTGGTGCAATTGCTTAAGAAGAACCACTCCTCCAGACTCGAGGTCATTCAAAAAGAGGATGGCTCATACACACGCTCCGCCGAGGAAACACACGAAGTCATGATGGGTAAGCACTATCCTGATAGTGTAAACCTGTCGAACCAATGACGAACTCAGAGAAGTGTGAACCATTAGCTTATGCTGATGTTTAAAATATAGCCACACCTCATCTCTAGGAGTTAGCTCTAAAGTCTTTTAAACAATGGAAGTCCCCAGGACTAGACATGATATATCCTATAATGCTCCAAGGGGCTGGGATACCACTATTCCAAATACTCACAGCGACCTACAAAGCCATTCTTAAACTAGGTTATATCCCCAAGACTTGGACTGAAGCTAGGGTAGTCTTCATTCCTAAACCAGGGAAGAGCTCATACCTTTTGGTTGAATCATTTAGGCCTATAAACTTAACATCCTTCCTTCTCAAAGGACTGAAAAGGCTCATTCTGTGGCATCTTGATAAACAAGGCATACAGAACAAACTTCAGAACAACCAGTATGCTTATAGGCCTGGCTTCTCTACGGAGACCGCTCTACATCATCTGGTTGCTAGACTGGAAAGGGTTGTTTTTAATAAACAATTTGACCCCCAATTTGTGCCTTCATTGATCTTGTTGGTGCTTTCAGCAATATTAAGCATAACGCGATCCGAATTGCACTAAACCACTTTAAAGAGAATAGGTGTCTCACCAGGTGGATCATTAACATGCTTGGAAGTCAATTTGTGACTGCTTGTCTAGACGATGTGAGTGTGGCGGTTCGCATCACCAGAGGAACACCTCAGGGTGGCGCTGCCTCACCAACCCTCTTTAACATGGTTATAGATGGTTTGCTTCGACAATTATCTACTGACATGGGTCCAAGCTTGTATGCACAGGCCTATGCAGATGTTATTGCTCTCAGTGTGTCTAGAATCCGGCGATCCTGACACATGTCGCTATCTTGCTCAAAGAGCACTAAATACAACAGCCACATGGGCTAAGTCAGTTGGCTTAGAAATTAGTGGTAGCAAAACAAAGGTGATCATGTTCACTTGGAAGCTTAAATGGTCAATGCTGCCTTTAATGTTGAATGGTAAACATCTTGATCTTGTAGACAAGGCGACTTATCTAGGTGTCATTTTAAACCATCGTCTTTCCTGGACCCCACATATTACAGAAAAAAATCTCAAAAGCCAAAACTGCATTGATGAGATGCAGTCGTGCGGTGGGTAGAATATGTTCTGGATTTATACTGCTGTTATCCGACCTACATGTATGATGTCCTATGCTGCGTCGGTATGGGTAACAGCATTAAAACAGGTTACAATTATCAATCAACTTAAGCAGCTGCAACGTCTAGCTTGTCTGTGCATAACCTCTGCTTTTCCAGGAACTCCTTCTGCAGCCCTAGAAATGCTAAGCGGTCGACCACCACTCTACATATACCTTGAGGGTGAAGCTGCATGTGCTGCAATTCGTCTCAGATATAATGGTCAGTGGGTGAAAAATAATATCCCAGCTGACTCCGATTTACACAGAAGCCACAGGAATGTTTGCAATAAGCTAATAGCCAAAATTGGGCAACTATGGAACATGCCTAGTGATGTCCAAGTCACAACATTAAATCATACAAACAATTTCTTCACGGAAATTGGTGATTAATGGCCTACCGTAGAACACAAGAATGAGGTGGTTTGTTATACGGACGGCTCTAAACTGGAAAATGGTCAGACAGGTGCTGGAGTCTATTTTCCAAGCCTTCCTGTTGCAGATGCAGACAACTGGGTATCGCTAGGCAATCTTGCCATGGTGTTTCAGGCTGAGATCACTGCAATTAATAGAGCTGCTCAACAGACACAACAATATAACACTGAGCTGGGCAATCGGCCAATTGCCATCTTCTCAGATAGCCAGGCAGCAATCAGCCCTAAAGAAACTAAGGGTCAATTCTCGCTGTGTTAATGCTTGTATTAAAGGAGCATGCCACCCAAAAAACAACCTAATTTGAATCAATTTAGATCGAGTAGTTCTACTCCATAACGACACGGACGATTGCGTTACCTGACACCTGACGGCAGACGGAGGTGTTGAAATTATCCAATGACGTCATCAGTTTCACACGCAGTCTGTTCAGCAGTTCACCCGGTGGCACAACACGGGTTACTGGTGTCAGCTTATCGCATGAAGTCATCGTTTTACACCAAAAAATCATCAAAATTCGATGTAAAACCCTTTAAAATACACCGAGTTCTTATAAAAACGTGTTGTTTTATTTCGCTCTTACGGATTTATTTGTATTTGGACACACCGTAGCCTACAAAGTTCGGCAGGCCAATAAGGTCCGTAGCAGAAGTTTGGGGTCTGTTCGGAGATAATTTCGAAGTATTTTCCGTGAGATACAGACATGAGAACCTAGATCTATGTTGTTTAGACTTGTGATTTTTTAGTTCTAAACACAAAACGCTTGTTATCCTGGCCAGTGGCTCGGAGCCCGATAGGCCCGTCGCGGTCGGCCGGATTGACTCGTTATCCCGAGCGGGCCAGTGACTCGGAAACTGATCAGACATCACGAGCATAAACCAGCCAAAGTTCAGTGGAAACTAAACTTCCAGTCAAGAAAATACTATACTAGTGAGCCAAAGTAATGTGCACGTGATTATGTTGGTGAATTACCACGAAACTGCAAATCTAGTTAATCGTCGGGGGCCGCGAATTCACGGGTTCCGCTTAAGTTTGGCCACAGCGCCGTCAGCGCAGAAGTTGCGCATTGACAATCATTATTTGAGTAATGTAAAGGTAAATAAAGATTCCCCTAACACCTGGCCGTGGGATGGAAATCGAGTTGTTTCACAACAGTTTCTACCAGCAAATGACTAAATTAGCTGAGCTCAGTGGCCTCGGTGTCCCGGCAATTAGTTTTATTGCACCTAAAGCCGGTAACGCAGTGATTTATTCATTGCTGGCTTCTCAAATCATTTGCACTCACGAACACTCCAAAGGCATTACAAATTGCATCTAATGAAACAGACTTTGTTTCACTGAGTTTTATATAAGTATTGGTTAGGTGAGAATAATTCATTTTGAAACAGAACGCTCAGTAATAAACGCCAACATGGCAACTCGCAATCCCGACTTAGGACGAGCTAGACTCATCAGTCCCGACTTCGCACAGGAATACAGTGATGAAGAAATAGTAGAGAGGCGCTGTGAACAAGCTCAGACAACGGAACGTATGGAGTTATTTGGTAAGCCGGCATTCGTCAGGCACTGTCGACGTCTGCAGGCAACAGACACGGAGACGTTTCACGGCCTCATACTTGCTATTTACAGCGTACATTTCATTCTTCACTATAATGAGCCACTTCCTAAGCATTTCGGACTCTCGAGAAAGTAAAAAAAAAAAACGTTATACCTGCTTTCCTCGCAGCTGCTTAGTTCGGACAAGCGGGAACGATGCACCGCAACATAGCGGCCTTCACTCTACATATGAACCACTGACGTCGCTAGCGTCGTTTCTCACCTTCCTCACAGGTTAACGCGACACCTCTTGGCAAGGTAAGGTCGACCGCATGCGAGGCGATGTGGATATAGACCGATAAGACGGTAAAAAAGACTAATTAAATCGGGTGGCATTCTCCTTTAATGAGCTAAACAAGCTTGCAACTGAAAGAGACGTCAATATACACTGGGTCAGGGCCCATGTGGGCATTGATGGCAATGAGAATGCAGACAGACTCGCAAAGATAGGCGGGAGCACTAAGCGTTCTGCATTTTGTGCCTGAACCTGCTATCCCGGTATTTTACGGACGATGCAGGATGAGTTTACGCAACTGGGTACATACCCATGAGTCAGCTGCCCAGTGGGCATCACTTAACGCCTGCAGACTCAAGGAGAATTTTCCTAACGTGATCAAACCAAAAGCGGGTTCAAAAAACCTTCTGAGTCTAGATCGATAGATTTGGTATAAGACACGTCATTCAAATTTTGACGGGCCACTGTAACCTAGCGCGACACAGACACATTACTGAGCATATGGGGAGTCCAGTGTGTCCCGAGTGTGGTACTGACGTAGAATCTCATAAACACCTGGTAGAGTCTTGCCCAGCTTTTTATAGGCTAGCAACCTACTGGATGACACTGTTAAATGCCTAAAACATATAATGCATGGCAACAAATGGAAATTACGTCTGTCCGTTTTCCTAAAGGAGACAGGCAGACTTGAAAACTTTGCCGAAGAGCCATAATTGGGATATCGTGCTTTTGCTCAGGTGTTTTGTGCAATGGGCCCAACATGAGGCCTGCGCACGTCTGATGCGCATGAGGCCTGCGCACGTCTGATGCACTGCAAATGACATCAGGCCACCCGATCCGTTTTTTTACGTGATGGCCCTGAAAGAGTCATTTGAGTTCTGCCTAATTGTTCGCTATAAATGAACCGTTGAATCAGTGGCGCTCTTAAATAATGACCTGGAAAAGGCGACAATGCCCCTGGTCATTGAGGTGTACCTTGTCTCGGTGCATTAGTTTCTTGTTGCCGTAGAGGCGCCGGTGGATCCAGAATTTCGCGGTTGAGTCGGTTTGCAAAGACTGTCCGAGGTGGTGGTTAAGGTCATCAGCCTGATTGTTGTACCGGCCGACCGAGTGATAACTGTATCGTACAGGAGACACGACGACAGCCAACACACGGTAGTCCTCTTTCCGACGGGAAGCCAACCGAACAAGACGCCTCTGAACGTGGCGTGCAGTTCGTACGTGGATACACGGACGTGCGTCCGGCGTCCGCGGGTGTATCTCCTAAACCCCTTGTAGGATGAAATTTGGCAGGCGCCAGTGTTCCTAGGGGATTGACGACAGAGGGCGACGACTAGTTTCGGACCGACCCCGGCCGAATACCGCTGTCTCCCGTAGTGGCAATTTTAGTTTTTTACCGCGTTTGCCTCTGTAGTCTTCGAAGCTCCTCAACCGATTTTCATGAAATTTAGCAAATAGGCATCCATTAATGAGGTGACCCACTATCCTGTCTTGTGTTTTCACGATGGATTTGCGCCATCTAGTGACATTCTTAGTATTTTTGAGTCCCGTGACGTCCGGCGTCCCTGTCAACTAAACCCGGCAGTGTCATCATAAGGAGCAGTAATTGCGAAGTGGCATGAATGTTCGAAGAGGACGGTTGACGATGATTTTCTGACGACTTCGACTACTGTGGCGCCTCCTAGTGGCAGTTTTGTTTGTTTTGCGCCCATGGTTGTATCTCCTAAACGCTCCGCAGGATTATTAAATGTTGCAAATGTGTTTATATGAAGTTAGTTGACAACGCGGAACGACGACGACTTTCAGACTACAGGTGTGCCCGGCCCCTTTTTAGTGGCAATTTTATTTTTTTTTTTTACATTTACCTCTGTATCTTCTAAGGTCCTCGATGGATTTGGAATTTGGCACATTCATGGGCTTCTAGTACGCTATCCTCCCGTATTGGGGGTGGATTTGAGGTATTTTGCGCCACCTAGTGGCCATTTTTACTGTTTTCGAATCAGTGTTTAGTTTTGGCGTCCTTCCCTCTATCAACCAAACCACGCTAAGGATGATTGTGAAAGTTGGCAGTGCATTTTCTTACTATTGACGATATTTTTCCGATGAGTTCGACTACTGTGGCGCCTCCTAGTGGCGGTTTTGTTTTTGCTTTTGTTTTACGCCCACTGGCAGGCCGTACCTGTATCTCCTAAGCCCTCTGTAGGATCTTTAGCACGTGTACAGTTATATGAAGTTAACAACGGAAGACGACGACTTTCACACGGGTCCGACTAAAACTGCCCCCTAGTGGCAGTTTCATTTTTTCTGTTTTCCTATATCTTTCTCTGATGAAGTTCCTCGACGAATTTTCATGAAATTTGTTAAATAACTTTCTTTTAAAGGAACGGTGACATTTTCCGGTTTTTAGACGGATTCAAAGTATTTTGCTCTATCTAGTGGCCATTTTTACTGTTTTCTAGTCTGTTTTTGGCGTCCGCATTCTGTCAAACTAACCACTCTTAGGATGATTTTAGTGTGAAGAGAACGGTTGGCTTCAATTATTATGGAGCCCCCTAGTGACATTTTTTCGCCCTTAGCTGTAAACACCTTTTCTCAAATAAATGAGCTTCGAAAAAAGGACTTAAATTGAATACTTAATAAGGTATTTCCCAGACAATGCCAAACTTGCAAATTCATTAATCGGTCTATCCTATATATATATATAGGATAGACCACTCAAACGATTGACGTCAGTGGTATATCCTATATATATATAGGATAGACCACTCAAACGAATGACGCTAGTGGTATACCCTATATATATATAGGGTAGACCGTTTAATGAATATGCAAGTGTGGCATTGTCTGGGCAATACCTTATTAAGTATTCAATTTAAGTCCTTTTTTCGAAGCTCATTTATTTGAGAAAAGCTCATTTCAAATGAGAAGGTGTTA
>NMRA01000207.1:55407-73440 GCA_002633005.1 Phoronis australis
GAGTTTGCACGTGCTTTAGTCGTCTGCACTAATTCATCGAAACGACTTGGCGCCGTCATCAGATTTCATTTTATGGATAATTTTGTTGCGAATGGACCTGGGTTCTAGCAGCATATATGTCAAAACACTCGAGCTGAAATTTGGCGACAAGGTGCCCGCGGCCATTACATAGTTAGTCAGTTTTCCGCGGTGTGGCGTATGGAGAAACATGGTGTCCGATATTTAGGTTCTCCGAAGGTTTGGTTGTTGTGTTTTTTGAAGATCAGTCGGAACATAAATGTGGCTTCCAGTGACAAGATATAGTAACGGAACAATTCCGTGAAGGTAAATCTTTATTTCAGCAAAGAATTTACAACAATCCGTAGTATTTTCAATTAAATATAATGCAAAATGTGCCAAAACGTCCGATAATTAGGTCACTTGACTGTACCTGAGAATTAATACCAGTTAGTAGTTTGTTAATAACAATGTTATATTCTGAGAAAAGTTTGGTCAGTCCATGGATTATAGACAACAGATTCGCAATTCCAACATTTTCTTGTGTACTATCCTAGAGGAAGCCCCACTCTCCTTAATTAAAGTCGGGATACCTATCGTCGTCAAGCTCCAATGGTCGTCCGCCATCTTCTTTTGCATGTAACGCAGCCACTCGGGACTTAGCGTTCCAATCTGGAGTGGTCGTCTGCACATTAGGTACTAACCTCTCAGGAGTAACACGCATCGAAGAACTGAGACGAAAATCGGTGCATTTACCAACTGTCTTTTGAAACCACTTAAAAACTTGTAGATTTTACTAATGTACTTTTTTGTTCATTTTCAGAAGATATTTTGGAAATTAAATTTTCTTCAGACGGAAGAAAAAACAACCCAGGGATTGTTTATACAATGTATCTATTTGTCCCAGGCCCTAACCCTTACCTGTTAGACAAATGCAACACGCTGGGTGCTTAACAGTTTCGGCTCACGCATTGGTCATCAAAATATTGTCCACTTGTTTTTTATTACAAAACAAAGTACTGAGCTCAACATTTATGTTGAAATTTTTGGTTCAGGCATTTTGGATATTTTTGAAGAAAATTAAAAATCTTGAATTGATAGAGAGTGGCCACCAATAAAGTAAAACATTGACTTTATTTCACTATATTTCATTGTTACATACAACACAGCATGACATAATTAGAAATAAAATAAGAGATTGAGCAATAAAATTCAAATGCAACTTGGGTTTTTATTTATTTATTTATGATGGCAGAAGCCTGTTAAAGGTGGGAAAAAATCACACAATGTGACATTGGGTAACTTATTAGAACAACTGCGTCGAGGTTCAATAATCAACTTCTGCCGACCAAGTCTCGAAGTGTTATAGTTCTGTTTTGGCTGACAAGGTGTTAACAAAGAATGAAGAAAACTGAAAAGAAAAAGAAAGACAGCAGAGATAAGTGGTGTTAAGAACTACAAGAGCAAAAAGTCAAATAAAGAAGTCACAAATAGAAAATAAGTAAGGTCTATCTGGAATAAAACAGTTGTGATTTATTTTCCAGAACTGAAATTCCGAACCAATTTTAGTTGATTTAGAAATCGATATTATACCAGTAACACAGTTTGTGGTTGAACTAGAATTGCTGTAAACCACTTTCCACTATTTTCTTGGCCTTTTTCTGCGTGGTTTTCTGTTCTTTCAAAAGGCGGCAGCATATGATGACCATACGAGTCATTATAAAATGGCTGCTGAAAACCAATGCACAGTTGAAACAGCTCGGCATAACTAAAAGAAAACTTTTGAATCAACGAATACTTTATATTTGTGAGTGTTAAATCAAATCCTATTCATAGCATAACCTTGCAGTGGAATAATTGGGTGAGTACAACAGCAAGCCGGTTTTATGCTTGGCGGACTGGGTTCCCGAGTGTACCTATTTCAGTTTCCGGTTAGTGTATTGTGACGGGAAATTCTCGCATCTTATTTTACTGTCCAGTACAACGAAAAAAAATTCATTTCGGCACTGAAACGCTGTTCAAAATCTTTCAGTAGTAGAACCGTTGGTATTGTGGGTATTTTTAGTAATGCTACTACCACCCGACCACACAACAGCTGACCATGATTAGCAGACAACGTTCTTTTGGGAAATAACACCAGATAAGTTGATAAGGTGAATAATGATGTAATGACTTATGCGTAAGACCACAGATTTCATCCACTGAAAGCATACGGAGTTGGTGGGCCATGTGCTGTAGTCTATGGTCAGACTGAGTTGTAAGTTTTGGTTAAAAGGGACATTTAAAGGGCGGCGCAGCATTGAAATAAGTTGGGAGGTATAGCCCCTAGGCGCCCTATGGTGCTCCACCCATGCACGTTACTAAGTTCTGAGACTCTGGTCTTAGAGGTTTGCTGTTACTTGGTTTGATTGTGAAGTATTGTTTATTATCTACCATTATAGGTGATTTGGTAAAAGCGGCGTTAATGCATCCCTCTTCAAAATGGCCACCGGGAACCAGTTCCACTGAATAACAGACATTGTCGTTATTCAGTGAAAACTGGTTCTTGCCTTCAACAAGAGCTGAAAAAAGAGGTGCCAAACCAAATTGACCTAGGGTCAATTTTTAATTTTCGTGGTCAATTCTATTAATTTCCGCACTCTATTAAATGGTTTCAAACTTCCCCGATTGAATACTTTCCCCTGATCTCCTTCGTTACATTCATTCTTCCAATTGTTAGAAATTCTTCAGGAATTTGCTTGCATTCATTTACTCTGATGTTGGTTCTTGCTTTATATGTATGTAGTGCTTAGGGGGGAATGTTTGCCTAGATATTCAGCCAGGGCCACAATTCGTCATAAAGAATGTCCAGTATAATCGGGTTTGTTGTCTAATGTTGCCCAGAAATCACTGGTTGTCTGGATGTACCTCGGGAGTCTCGATAAATATGACTCCATTATAAACAAAAATAACAAAATTAAAATCTAGAGGACAAGCAAAACTTTACAGTGTAAAGTGTTGCAGCTAGTCCAGTGAAATTTCAAGGTCGCAAAATGTAACAGTAGGATACACAGGTTGAAATTCCATGTCTAGATTTGTATGCACATTCTGAAGACTAAGCTGGTCAAGTTTAATTAATGAAACAATAACGCTTTGCCAACAACCGAGTGTTTATTTTAAGACCATGTTTGTTTTCAGCTGAATGACGAAGGATGGCTTATGATCACTTCCAGCGACATCTTAGTGGTACGTAAGTTAAAAGCATCTGCTACCTGTTAACGTGTACTCCGCACTACATTAGTTACAGGATAGGTGAATATGTGAATCACCATCTTGTCTCCTTAGATTAAAATATGTAAATAATGCTCGTTTTTCCTTTTCAATTTTCTGTTGTGTTACAATCAAAAGTTGACAGTTTGCAGAACTATCTGAGTCTTGGGTTTTATCTTCAGTCATTTAAAAATTTTCACCTTTTATTCCAAGGTTTTTAGAACACCATATTTTCTCAATCTTTGAAGTTACTTAAACTGGTAGGACACCAGAAAAGTGTTCAAATTGAGCTGCCTTTGGAACACTTTTCAAAAATCGTTGCCTGGATTGGTATGAAACCAGATACCAGTGTTCTCCAGAGCTTTCTGTGACTACGTAATTAGTAGTCATGCTAACGAATGTTAATTTAGGAGCGACAGGTTTGGCTACCTTACGTCATGCTCATGCTTGTATCATACTGTTTTATGCACTCTTCTCCAGAACGCTGTTGGGAGTTGTTTTTGAAATGACATAAGGTACTACTACAAAAAGGACTTTTTTGATTTTCATCAGAGATAAAAAAGATAATTTAGATAACCATTGGTCAAGTTTGCATACTGGTGTGTTTAGAATTGTTTTTTGACCATCATTTAGTAGCCATTCTCGAAATGTTAAAATTTCCATATCTTATCTTACAAACTCAAAATTAGTTTTAAAGCCTACCTTGAATGATGAGTCATGTGAATTTTGTTGCTACAGTATGTTTTGAGCATCACTTTAGCCACACCGTCAATGCCATCTATCACCAAATGTAATGAACAGTTTGAAAAGGCATATTGACTTTGTCTATGTCACCATGATTATCCGATGTTGTCACCACGATTATCCGATATTGTGTTCAGATGCCTATGCAATCTGCTTTTGTATTCTCAGGGTGACACAATATGGCACTAAAGAGCTTCCTACTTTTTGTATTAACAAACCATGAGCCTACATTTGAATTATGTTGCAGTTTGCTGGGACTAGCTGTGTGGCTTCTTAATCTAATCTTGACAATAAACCATTCAAAGAAGACTATTTTGTCACTTGAAACTTGGGTATTTATGTGTTTTGCCACAGTTTCATCCAACCGTTGTTCTTTTCCGTTTTTAGTACACGGCCACTCTTACGTAGACGGTGTTCCATTCAAGATTACAGATGTCTTTCTGCCACCTCCAGATGTAAGTACTAGTATACATTGACGAAATCTATGTTCTGTGCAACCTCTCAGGGCATGGCAAAATTGTCGGAACGCATTCGAAATCCCTATCACTACTTTGAAGCTCGTGATGTTAGGCCCTACAATCAGTATGTACTGAATGGGCCACAAAAATGTCTTTCATCAGAAAAACATTTTTGTTTAGACAACTTACCATTATGAAGTAGTTCTCAGATTGTTGCTCAGTCAAAATAGTTGTGATTTCTGGGATTGGAAATAACTACTAGTTGGTTATTGCTTTCAATGAGGCTCTTCAAGTTGACTTGTCACTCCATGTTTTTATTGGCTGGGCATTGTCTCAAGGAATAACTCACTGTCATTTGTTTGTAAGATCTAAATGCATTTCTCACCTGAGTAAGAAACATGTTGAGAACAGTTTCATAGTGATAAGCGGTTTCACTCTTAATTGTTATTTCTTTTGTTAAGCGTTGTTGCCACGTATGTACTTTTGCAAATCAGTTACCGGTTTTGTTCATGACACTAATTTTATGGTGACTGAGTTGTATGCAGGAGTCGGTCTTACAATGGAGTTAAGCAACAACTGCAGTCTCAGCACACACATTCACCTCACATTCCACTAAACAACCTACCTGATTGCTAGGATTTTGCGATTTGGAAAGGCAATTGTTTTCACTGGATTTTGGTTGAGTAACCTTGAAAGCGGATTGGTTGCCACTCTTTAATCAATGATCTAATAATCAAAACAAAGTTACGGTGTTTATTTCTATCGGCAGGTTCTATTGCCTCATGGGTTTGCATTGCCCAGCCAGACAGCATCTCTTGTGTTCATGGTAAGTTAGCATTTCATTACAGAACCTTCTCATCTTTGCCAGTTTTCTGCATCGTGCTTCTGTATCAGCTTTCACTGAGCTAGTAAAATGAGCAACACAGACTGTTCAGTAGTGTCGGTCGTTATGTTTCTCAATGGAAGTGACTATAGAAGAAGGAAGTTGTTAGTTTAGTTGGCCATGTTGTTTTACTGTTGTCGCACATGTGGTTAGTGAGTGCCAAAGAATGACAACAAAGTGTATAATGTGACTGTAACGTAACCAGGATTTGTAGTTTTGTAAAAGTGTAATGTCATGTGTCTCGGTTTCCCTTCAAAAAAATTACACTCCATAGGGATTAGACGATTCCATTTTTTCTGACTTGTGGTTTGTGTTAAGAGTGAGGTCAAGTAAATTAGCAATAGAGGTTCCCCCTAGCATTGAACTACCGAATGTGAAATACAGTTTCTCTGTCATGATGGCTAATTTTGGTAACAACAAAAATAATGCCTGTGGTTGTTATGGCACCAACGTTTTAATTACAGAGTGGCTTAGCCACGTTGAAGTTCCTATTAACTCCCCTTCATTCTCAGCCACCAGGGGAGACTACTTTGACAATGAATTGGGCTTCCACATAGCCGTCATGACAGGGATTTGTGGGTCATTTTATCAGAATACTTTTATGGTCACTGTGTTTAGTTATCCACTACTCTGTTGTTTCAGTATGACTTTAGTCTGGAGACTCAAGTGCTAGAGTGGGCCGAGGCTTTAGAGAAGGCTAAACGGGATCAGGAAGAGGCAGTCAGCTCTACTGGACCCTTGTCCAGTGGGAGCAGCAGTGGTCAAGAATCAGATTTAGAGGAAGATTCACCGTCTCGCGGCGACACAACATTCGACACACCAGTTCGTAATGACTACACTGCGAATACCCAGGGTATCGTAGGAAGCGCATCGCATATCCAAGGTGTCACACAAAATGCTTCGAGTACACATAGTGTCAGAGGGAATGCTACGCAACAGCCCTTGATTAATTTCAGTGCCAATTCCATATTGACGCCTATTAAAGCTTCAAATGCATCTGCAGTACATAATTCACCAACGGCTGTTGGTCAGGGCACCAATAGCACCGCAATTGACTACACGCTGTTTGAGAACGAGGCTGATCCGTTTGAGACAGCAGAACTTAATACTATTGATGAATTAGCTGAACTGAAGCACGTTCTTCAGCCACAGACTTTACTACAAAGTAGTAGTAACTCGGCTCAACCGGACGGTGCAGATAATGCCATTCTGAACACAGGTGGCGCTGTATCCCTGCAGATGAAGGACCGTTGTGTGACTTTTAATAACAATTCGCGTAGTACGCATTCTCTTGTCAGTGACTTAGCAAATAATCAGATTCCGAATGGTAATCCCCCTTTAACCAAACCCATACCAGCACCGCGTAAAGCACAGCTGCCTCCCATACCAGCAAGCAGATCTCTTGCCAGTGGCCAGCCCAGGGTGAAAAATCCAGCAAAATCGCATTTTAAGTCGTCGTCAAAACCTGTGAATGAACATCCACCAATGCCACCGTCTTACGAAAGTCTCGTGAATGGAGGCAACATGTCGTCCCACAGTGGTGACGTACCCCAGAGGGAACGAAACATTTACAGTCGGCATTGTGACGAAAGTTTGTCCCCACGGAATGGGCTAGCCCCTCTGGATAACCATTCGGTACCCTGCATGACTAATCCTCCTCCCTATAGTGAAGAACCTGACCATTTTTTGAACTCCTCGACGCCGACAACGAATTTTGGGATTCCTTTGCCTGGACTGGTGAACATGGCGAACTTGCCAATGCGACGTTCCTCCGATCAGGTTTGTTTACTTGAATTTGAAAACATTTTGCTGTTGTAGCACTGCGTGGCTTAGTTGGCATGAGGCAAATCCCAAGTTTCGAGAAATGAGGGAAGCAATCATTGTTTCTGAATTCCCGTTAAGCACGTCAAAGATGGAATTTTGTATGGCACAATTTTAACACTGCAAATATTTCATAAGTAGCAGGATATGTGTTGTAACTACATCTTTTGATTTGATCTGTATTATATGGATTGGTCTTGGGTGTTTAGAAATACTGGATCTGTATTATATGGATTGATCTTGGGTGTTTAGAAATACCTTCTCCTTCCTGTTGGTACAACGCCATCTCTAGACAAGTAAGGTTTTGTTTTACAAACTTGTCGAAACAGCTGGGATCTGCCTCTAGTATAGTGTGTCATCATTTTTGCGTGCTTTTGAAGCGCATCCGGTAATTCCACAATTTCGAAATTTTAGAAATTAAAATGGCTTTAAAAGTGTTACCCGTGTTGTCCAACTTTAAAAAAATTGTATTAGGGAATTTTGACCTATTAAGTTGGAAGTTTTTTCTCACTACGCCATCTGGTGGTGACATATCACAAAATGGACTAGATTATCAAGACAAAGGAACTTTTGTAGTTTCCATTGATACCGGTCACTGAAGTGTGACAGTTTAATAAAAAAACGACAATCACATGAGAAGAGGATTGACTAAATATCGACCGCAGTCTACGTACCGCAGACTTATAGTGAAAATTTCATTTTGCCTGAAATTAATTCATTTCAAGGCCTTGCAAAAATGTGTGACATGACTCCCATGTTGCAACACCTTTACGATGTGATAAGTTATGGAAGTCTCATTGCGCAATTATCCAACAGTTAGTATTGTATAAGCTAAGATGACAACATGTTTGTCTTAATACATAACTAAACTACTGTTCCTGTGTTTTCAGTCTTAATTCGGTGAACACCAAATCTCTAATACTTTACCTCTGCCTGTTTTGTACAGTTGTAATGCTAATAGTTGCTTTAAAGCACTTTTCCTGACAAGCTTCCACTACTTATTGTTAACAATTTTGACTCTGTCGAACTTTGTTAGTATTATTTATCTTTTTGCATTTGTTTTATTTTGCAGTCAACTTCTGAGGTAAATTTGTCACATTTCTTCACCCATTCTGTTCTGTTGCACAGTAACCTGATGCCATTTTTTATTTCTGAAGATAGCGGTTATCTCAGATTCCTAGTTGCATATTTTAACTCTAACATATGTTACTTGTAATAGTGACTTTTATGAGCACGATACAAATATCACACAAAACAACGTTTATTAAAGTCAACGAAAATTTGCCTGGTCGTTAGCAAAAAAGTCTGTAAGTTGTAATTTGAAACTGAGACACGTAGCTGTATGCCTCACCCTCATTGCTCGTTTGTTTACATATGCCGAAAATAATTTATAATTATTTATTTTCAACAGTTAACTAATTCTGTTTCGGTGTTTTAATTGTGGGGTTCACACGAGTTGACTTTGTTGTTACCAGTTATGGATGGAAATCTACCAAACTCTACTTGACTCGTATGAGTTGGAATAATCAAGTTAAGACTAAGTGAGTGGACCAACATCTCAATTCGCATTGCCAAATTTCTAGTCACAAATGTGACCTTCACCTCATTATGAGTGTCATTCTACTGTGTAATTTTTTCCATGAAAATTATGCTGGTCCACTTTATGTATTTTCCGCGTTCGCATTTTGTACCATAGTTATCACAAGACAAACTTCTGAAAACGTGCGGGCATTCCCATCTATGTTAGATACCCTTGAAAAAACTGAAAATGGTCGTCTTTTGGTCTGACATTATTTTGTCCCAAACTAGTGACATTTTACCGTTGTCCAATTTTGCACACGTCCCATGTGAGCCTGGTGTACAGATTGTACTGGAAGGGGTATTTCGTAATTACTCTGGTTAGATGTGGGCGAACCGTTGAGAGCTGTCTTAAACTGTTATGTTATTTTACCTACCACATGAAGAGGCAGTGACTCATTTCTGCCTTTCTCTGCCCTCTTTATTTTGAGCTTTCTGTCCTTCCATCTTGCATGAAAGTCTAATTACCCGTTTTGCTTTGAGATGCATGGCCCCAAAGAACTGACTGCTTGACTGATTTTAACTGATGAATAAATAATGTAATGGCTTATTGTCAAAAGGTCATTCATGGAGCTTCTTTGATCTTACTCTCTTTTGTTTATGTTCTTCCTTGGTTATGTTTAACTTTCATTAAGTGTATTGTCCTGGGTAGTCTAGTCAGTTCTGTTGGGGTTATCCTCATTTTCCCTCTCCATGGTGTTGAATGCTTCAACTAATACTGTACCTTCTAACCTTGCTGCATTTCTCCCCCACACCTCTCTCCTGTTAATGGTTCATATTCCCACTCGTCCATAATTCCATGCACTTGATTTGTCATTTCTTTTGGGAAAGTTGTATTTGTGGTAGTCTGTGTTCGCTGAATCGTTCGTCATCCAGAACACCTCTGGCATTGTGTGTGTATAAACATGTAACTTAAGCGAAGTCTCGAGCAAATTAGCAGAGAATTCCGAGATTGCTCAACAGTGGTTTCTTCATTTCCTGGTCAACTGTTTATGCTAAAACAAGTGATATTCCAACCAGTTTTCACAGGGTTTGCAAGAAGATTAATTTTTTTCCATTTTGAGAGTGACATGACTAGATAGATCTGTAAAGTTAAACATGCACAGTTATGGTAAATGTACACCTCTGAAGGGAAATGGGAGGTATTTTGGGTGATTGTGTGTCTGCATGTGTTCAACTTATTTCTGTACATGAGTGTTAAGATTCAGAATTATCAAGGCTGTAGTAATTGAATAGTTTAAGATTGAAGTGATAGCAATCAATATCATGGGATTTTGTGGGGTAAAATGACGTTCAGGGAAATCCCGTCATTGATTAACAAGCAACACCGACTACTACTGCCCTCTAGCCATTGAGGGAGTAACTTCACTGTTGCACTGAAGGTCAGCAAAATAGATACTTCGAAAACAGGACTGCGTTGACAGTTCTCAAAGCTGACCAAATCAGCTGAAACAATTGATAATATTCACACCTGCAATTGTGATTGCATGTACTTAAAAATATTTTATGAAACGTTACAGCCCATTTCATTTTAAAATGGCTTCTTTCAGTTGCATAGCTCCCGTATGTAAATGCACGCGTGTGTGAAGGTCAATGTGACATGGCTGATGAAGTTGAATTGACTTTAACTGATTACCACTGGTCGACCTTTTCTCATGTTTTGTGCCCAGTTACATATTTATACATTTTACTCACAAAACTGTTGATCACATTACCGTGTGGTCAATGCATACCAGCCAACCACTCACCATACTCATGTTCGCAAACGCTTAAGGCTGCATTCTGCCCAGTTTAGGTGGCTCAAAGCAAAAATCAAATTTGACCACCCAGTAATTATTTTCATGAAGTCGATTGCTTAATATTCCTTACCATGATGAGATTCTGTTTCCATTAACAACAACAACATCTTCACCGTCAATGACTCAATAAATGGCTTCAGAGTTCACAGCAGTTGGCTAACTCTAAAAATGCGAATTTGAAAACGGTGCATGTACGCATCGCCGGCGTGACTTGAGTTCATAACAGAGTGGAGTCTTATCACAATAAGGAATATTATGGGATTGTTATTTTTTGAGAGTAAATGGCCTTTTGTCATTTCTGAAGTCGAAATGCAACTTCAAGAAACCATATTGCAAAGCTTAGAAAGCTTTAGTGTGTAATTGGACTCAGAAGATGTGATATTTTCTTGACCAAGGACATTTGACAAACACCAATTCAAGTGCCATGTTGTACAGGCTTACATTTGACAAACACCAATTCAAGTGCCATGTTGTACAGGCTTAATTAAATCCTGTACACATTTTTTTTTACGTTGCGTTTAAAATCTACTACTTGACTGGTTGTTTTTGACTCCTTTTCCCTCCTTTTCGCAGACATGGAATAGGTACACCCCTTTGCCCCCTACTCCAACAATGGATTCGTCCTCTTCCCCGGGTCCCTATGATGCCCTTACTACAGAGCAGCAACGTTACGTCAACAGCATGACGGGCATGGGCTTCCCTCAGGACTCTGTGGTCAGACTAGTCGAGAAGTTTGGAGCTGAGCAGAAAGTGAGTTACGGAATTTAGAACCTATTTTTCAAGTTTTGTCGCTCAAGGCATTGGTGTTTTGAATATTATTGAATATTAAGTGAAGGGTACAAGAGGGCTGGATGAGTTATACTGATTATTCGATCAGTGGCAAATTAATTTGTTTTCCTGCGTCGTTTGTTATGAATATTTAGTGGAGACTGCTTGTGTATTGATCAAGTTGACCTCAATATTCAGCTTGCACCCCAGGTCTTATTGTATTGTACTCGAAAACGAACTCAAAATTATATTTTGACATTTCATTTTTTGTATGAACTCAAGATCTGACTGTGTGTCTTTAATGTTGCACTGGTACACATAATGGGTTACATTGATGATGGTCTATCACTAGTTTCCACTTGATGACCCCACCATTAAAGCTGAAGTTGAAGTCTCAACATGAGATTAAGAATTTTTGTAGATTAAATGTAGAGTTCATCACGTGCGAACTTGAAATAGACAGTCGTCTGCCTGAGCCGTAAATATATCATAGCACAGAATAAAAGCTTTCAGTAGTGAAGTATGGCGTTACACTAGCGGGATATTTAGTTGCACAATTGAGATATTTCATTGTACTAGCGAGATATTGCATTGTGCTAGCAAGGTATTGCATTGCACTAGAGCGATTTTGCATTTCACTAGTGCGATTTTGCATTACACTACTGAATTATTCCATTTCACTGGTGAGATATTGCATTACACTAGTGAGATATTATTTTTATAGACCTGTGTAATGACACTTACACCATAAGACTTTACATCGTTGTTTATTGCATTTCACAAGTAAGATGTTGCATTACACTTATGGTTTCTTGTATGATCTTTGTTAAGCTGGCTAGATAGTTGTCTTTATTGAA
Source organism: Phoronis australis (assembly GCA_002633005.1). Taxonomy (NCBI): domain Eukaryota; kingdom Metazoa; phylum Phoronida; family Phoronidae; genus Phoronis; species Phoronis australis. The sequence goes on from NMRA01000207.1 coordinate 67,562, forward strand.
TGCTCTGCTGATATTTACCAGGTTGTGACACCAGGGGTCACTGCTTGTGTTTGCATATTGTAGGTACTTGACGTGCTGTGCATGATCAATCAGATTTCAGAAGCAGGTTATAGAAGAGGTGACGTGGAGACTGCACTGCTCCTGTTGGACTGTGATGAAACCAAGGTAATGAGGCATATAGTTACTTGCAGACATTTACCGCTTCTCCATCCTGACAACAGGAGGCGCCATACAACCAGGGGTCTGTTTCATGCAAATTGAGTCATGAATTGAGCCAGAATCTCCATCGTGTTCTCCTTACAACTATTTGTGAAAAGTGATCAAACCTCATCTTGACAGGAAATGGTTCTCTGAAAATATACCCTTAGCTAGGAGTTACTCCGATATTTTTCATAAAGTATCTTTAAACTTTGTTGTGCTAACAATTACACTGCAAAACTTTATTCAGTAATTGTGAAGTGGAGTGTAAGTCAAAATTTGTGATGATGTCAATTTTCAGGATGATGTTGCCCATTTGTGTAGTTGCATGTGTGTCGACTGTCCTGGTTTTGGGCCAAAATAAGTATTACAACTTAGGTAACAAATGCTTTGGCACCAATCGATGTCATGTTTACAATAGGTACACATGTCGTGGACTCATGTGTACGCTAAATATGACATTGATTGTTGCCAATGAAGTCACTTGCTATGTACCATCGTCGTCTTGCAATGCGCGTAAAAATCAAGCATGCGACATTCGTTATATGAGTATAACAGCAACACACAGAAGCTTGGTTGCTCACTTCACTTGCATTCAAAATCGTCGGTAGCAAGTGTGTGGTTGGAGGTCGTGCTTCGTGGCAAGTTTGTGTCACCCCTTGAGTGTACAGAATGTAACTCTACACTATAGCTGTGCTGTCTCGTTTTTACAGACCACTCACTATCTTGAAGCGCTGGTGCAACTGAGAAATATGGGCTTTCAAGACAACAAAATCACCGAGGCTCTGGTTGAGTCAGACTTAGATGTTGACCAGGCACTGGACTATCTTACTGCTTAGGCTGTGTGTGTGCCAAAGGTCAAGGGTCAATCCAAGCAATGTGACTGCTGTTCGGAGTGTTCATGGTTTGACGTTTGTCTGGTCAAATTATAAGATGCAGTCGACGCAACAATCGTTCTATTTTGACCGCGAGAAGCTACGGCAACCATCTTTGGATGGTCTCATATCTGCTACATGTATGTGTCTAGTGTTTTGCAGAAATCGCTAGACAGCTTTGCAGTGTGGAGGAAGTGGTCTTTCTCGAAGATAACCAAGTGTGCACGTGAGTTTTCATTCCTTGGTCAGGCAGCTTAAAGCTGTAGTTTTGTTCAGCCTTTGACGGTATGAAAATTACAAGGACATTGTTAGCGACATGCCCAACATCCCAGCTTGCAGTTCCGAAATTCGGCTCTCACACAAGTTGATGACTAAAAATGTTGTTAGGCCAATTCTCTGTGTTGCGGCACCCATACTACAAAAAGGCTATTGGTATGTTTTTGCGCGACGGTACTCAGCTTTTAGGAGTTTCAACGAGAACACATTTGACCTTGAGTTTCGGATGAATACAACTAACGGATTGTTCTGAGATGCTAATGTAACTATTTTAATGCATGCATTTTAAAATTCCAGCCAATCATGGCGTAGTAAATGTAATCACTCCTATCATCCTCTATCTGGTAACAAAAGCAGGAATTTGGTCCTTGATGAGCTTGGAACTTAAGGCAGATCAGCGATTTGCGGAGAACGAATAAGGAAAAGTGGCTTGTAGGATACTAAAGCATGTTGTAGACGTCATTGTCAGTTGGACGCAGTTCAGAAAGTCAGTACATGCTGAAAGTGAGATAAATTGACCTACATAATATTATGTCCTTAGTTGGTGTGTCATATGAGCTATGCTAACAATGCCTCATTTGCCGCCATATGACATCAGAGGTTATCTATCCACTTTGACCTCTTAGTTATTTTGCCTTGTCAAAGTCTGTCACCAGATGATGGACATTGTCTTTCATCCAGGTGAAGTACTAGGGGCAATCGCACAAAGTCCGTCATCGTTTGTTACCTGTTGCTGTGGTTTTGGCTTAAAGCAGAGATTCCTCAGTACTTTTAACCAAACCTGTGTTTCTTAGTAAAGGCTTGTTTGAAGGGATGGCATTAAAAGTGCCTTTCAACACTCCTTTTGATACAAAAAAATTTGAGTTAGACCTATTACCAAGTTCATGAAATCAGTCTCATATTGTCTCTTAGTCAAAATATGTGTGATTTATGGGCCTGGAAGGTTATAGCAGTTTGTTTAGGCTTGACATTAAGCCGTACTAGTTGCCTTGGCATGGCCTGGCATTTTATTTGCCTGAGAGTTTGGTTTCGAGGAATAATGAACCGTCAGTTCCTTGAAAGACCAAAAAAATCTCTTCTCATCGAAGTGAGTAACATGTCAGGCTAGTTGCATAGCTTTAAATGTGTTTGCTGCCAGTTTAAGACTGGCAGATATTATTGCACTTGACATTAAGTTACTCTATGTTTATAGGCAACTGTATGGTAATGCTGGTGAGATAAGAATCACAACTTGCAGTAAAACTGTATGCACCTGAATTCATTGTAATATTGATGAGGATAGTATATGAACACCTTATGATTTACATCCTGTATGTGGTTATCAAGACTGCCTGGGAAACGTGGTTGAGGAAGGTGATAAGTACAAATCTGTGTAAGGGTTTGATCACGGGGGTTTGGGGATGGGGTATTGCTGAATCAAATTTTCCCAGGTTCAATTATATGTTTCTATGTGAAATTAAACTGGTTACCATAGTGATTGTGATAATTGTTATTATTTATTTCAAACAAATGTGCATTTTTGTGGTGAAAGTTAATGCCGGACACGTGTGCGTTATGACGTCGTGTAGGTAGGTGAACATAAGGCAAATAATACGAATCTTGAGTGGTGCAGAGGTTCCAGTCACACCTGGTTCCTGTGTACACCAATGGACCTTTGCAATCTGCCTTGTGATAGTTCCGTGTAACCAGGATGGACATAAATACATCAGGTAAAATCGGGACTTCAAAGATTCCAGGCTATACATCGTTGTTAACGTTCTAAACAGGAAACATTGTAACTAGGTTAGATTGGTGCAGATAAGACACAGGGCTTGAGGACAGTCTCTACCCTACAGAGGCGCCCCTCTCCTGATCGGCTTTATCGTTTAACTTGTTAGGCGCAGCAGAACACTGAACAGTTGAATGAACCTTAGTTTGGGTCAGGCGGACCTCGTGCTGCTACGTCACAAAGTACGTGATGAATTTATTAAAGGACACGTTGTATGTTTCACTGTGGTATTTAATGACGCAAAAATAAATCAGACTAACGTGAATTACTCGTTTATCAGTCTACTTTCTTGTCCATTCATGTGGCCCATTACACCAGTGTCGAGGCGTCAATGATTTGGTGAGTGGTTGTCACTCGGCATAGTTTTAATGTAGACGGTTAGTCGGTTTTCCTTATTATTAAACTAAAACCTCATCTTCACTCTGGTAGTGCTCTACACAGTTTTAACACAACTTTTCACACAAATCTCCAGATATCAAATAAGTCCATTACGTATTCACCCATGTTTACGTTCCGTCGTCTACTGCTCTTGTGTTATGTCTACACGTTATTCGAGAGGCACTGTAATGTAGAAAAAGTTTCAGATGGTGATTAATACGAACATTGTTCTTAAATTTAAATGATTTCATGCTCACCGAATTCTGTTGCCACATTTTGACAGTTGGACTTTCTTAAGTTTGAAACACGCATGCGCGCACCCAGCCTTCAATATGGGGGTCTCGAATTCCTGGCGATGTGGACCTTTTAGGCTACCAACAAAAAAATGGGTAGACTAAATAAGAAAAACAGCACCCCGATCGGAGCTGGACTTTTATCTCGTTTTCTCGGACTTTTTGTTTCTCTGAGGCTGACCTTTTTGCTCACTTCGCCAAATGGGGGGGGGCTCATTCGAGCCCCCCAACCTGGCTTCCTGGGTGCGCGCATGATACGTATCCTGTGAAACTGGTAAATTTTGAAAATGACGTTTTTCATGTCTCGGGTACTTGTTTGGGAATAAAGGGGCCCCGAAGTCAACTCTCTACTCGATGTCATGTCCATGTGTACGTTGATACTTAATTTTGATTTGAAAATGTACCAATGACACGCTACGAGAAAATTTACAAATTAGTAATCGAATCGGACATTAATGGTCATATCTCCAGTCCGAGTTCGAAGATAATTATACCATAAACTATCTACCTTATTTTTTATTTGCTCTTCTGTCAAATCTTCTGAATTCTCCACACTGAATTCGACGTCGAAATTCCCGAACTNGAATCTTGAGTGGTGCAGAGGTTCCAGTCACACCTGGTTCCTGTGTACACCAATGGACCTTTGCAATCTGCCTTGTGATAGTTCCGTGTAACCAGGATGGACATAAATACATCAGGTAAAATCGGGACTTCAAAGATTCCAGGCTATACATCGTTGTTAACGTTCTAAACAGGAAACATTGTAACTAGGTTAGATTGGTGCAGATAAGACACAGGGCTTGAGGACAGTCTCTACCCTACAGAGGCGCCCCTCTCCTGATCGGCTTTATCGTTTAACTTGTTAGGCGCAGCAGAACACTGAACAGTTGAATGAACCTTAGTTTGGGTCAGGCGGACCTCGTGCTGCTACGTCACACAGTACGTGATGAATTTATTAAACGACACGTTGTATGTTTCACTGTGGTATTTAATGACGCAAAAATAAATCAGACTAACGTGAATTACTCGTTTATCAGTCTACTTTCTTGTCCATTCATGTGGCCAGTGTTGAGGCGTCAATGATTTGGTGATTAGTTGTCACTCGGCATAGTTTTTATGTAGACGGTTAGTCGGTTTTCCTCATTAGTAAACTGAAAACCGCATCTTCACTCTGGTAGTGCTCTACACAGTTTTAACACAACTTTTCACACAAATCTCCAGATATCAAATAAGTCCATTACGTATTCACCCATGTTTACGTTCCGTCGTCTACTGTTCTTGTGTTATGTCTACTCGTTATTCGAGAGGCACTGTAATGTAGAAAAAGTTTCAGATGGTGATTAATACGAACATTGTTCTTAAATTTAAATGATTTCATGCTCACCGAATTCTGTTGCCACATTTTTGACAGTTGGACTTTCTTAAGTTTGAAACACGCATGCACGCACCCAGCCTTCAATATGGGTGTCTCGAATTCCTGGCGATGTGGACCTTTTGGGCTACCATCAAAAAAGTGGGTCGACTAAAAATGAAAAATAGCATACCGATCGGAGCTGCCTTGTGAATTGTGCGTTTGTGGACTTTTATTTCGTTTTCTCGGACTTTTTGTTTCTCTGAGGCTGACCTTTTTGCCCACTTCGCCAAATGGGGGCTCATTCGAGCCCCCCAACCCGGCCTCCCTGGGTGCGCGCATGATACGTATCCTGTGAAACTGGCAAATTTTGAAAATGCCGTTTTTCATGTCTTGGGTACTTGTTTGGGAATAAAGGGGCCCCGAAGTCAACTCTATTCGATGTCATGTCCATGTGTACGTTGATACTTAATTTTGATTTGAAAATTTGTAATCGAATCGGACATTAATGGTCATATCTCCAGTCCGAGTTCGATGATAATTAAACCATAAACTACCTTATTTTTTATTTGCTCTTCTGTCAAATCTTCTGAATTCTCCACACTGAATTGGACGTCGAAATTCCCGAACTGGTTCTTAATATCATCATGAACGCGTACATAGTGCATCTTCTTTGAGCTTAATACACGACGACCAATCCTGAAAAAGCAGTGGCAATACAATTCACGTCATTTTCGTGA